>WHYT01017606.1:553082-569154 GCA_009806455.1 Tetrax tetrax
GGCTGCGCGGGCGGTGCGCGGGGGAAGGCGCCGTGAGTTCCCTGGCACCGACCGGTTGTGACACGGTCACGCAGACCCCGGGCGGACCGCTCGCGAGGCTTCCCGCCGAGCCGCCGGCGCCCGTGGAAGCGCTGCCCGCCTTTCCGAAACGTTAGCGTGGATTTCTGCTTTCCTTGCCGAGTGGGAGAGGCAGGTGGTTGCTGCCATTTTAGCCTTAAGCCTGTACTAAAAAAGAGGAAAAAAAAAAGGCTAAATCAGTAAGTTGGTTTAATTCACACCCAAGCTTAAGGAGTTTACGCTCTTTTCCTGCGCTGTCCAAACGAGACCGTTTCCACGCCGTGCGTTTGGGGGGTGGATGGCAGCAGTGATTTATAAAACAGAGATCGCATTCTTTTTTAATTAAGCATCCTTGTAGATTTTATCTTTCCTGAATTTGACAGGAGCACGTAAGACATTACATTAGCCTGGCAGATCGTACATGCCCTTCCTACTGACAGCGTGTAGCAAATTAAAAAAAAAAACCAAAACATAAATGTGGGAGAGAAAAGTCCGGTTTTTTACCCTATGACCGGTTATGGCAGTTCTATTTTTTTGGCTCTAACAACATATCAAACTTGACAGCTTTTTGTGAAATGCTCTACTTAGACAATGAACTCTGCTGGTGCTGCCATTCCTATGGAACAGATTGGTTTTGCCTTTCAATAAAAGCACACAGCCAAGCGCTCTAATTGTAATTGTTTCACATGTTCCTTTTCCCGAGTCCCAAGGTGTTACTTTATTATAAAATAAAGAGGTGAGGATGGATCCCGCCAGGAAGGGTGACGGATTCCAGCACCAAGGGCGCAGCAAGGCAGGTACACAGCGGGCAAGTGGCAAGTCAAGGTGCAGGTGGAACACATTAGCTCAGACCACTGCTCTGAATTTAACAGATAAATCTTTTTGTTTGTTATCTCTGCGACATTTCACTAGAAGCAGCATGCCTTTTTTTCTTTCTTTTTTCTTTTTAGTAAAAGCAAATATAGAACTGTGCAAGTCAATTGAGAAACAACTGCCTGGAAAAAATCTCAGATAAGTCTTCTGCCCCATAAATAACTCAGTGCTTTCCTAGATAGTTCCTATTTCCTTAGAACTGGACAATACAAAGAGTGGCTCTTAAAATAAAAAATCCTCACAATTTCAGATTTTCGGCGCTTCCTTTAGAAGTGGTTCTCTAAAATGTCGCCTTTCCACTTATGTCACTCTTCTAAATTTGGAATTCAGGGCTTTTGGCATATTTACAGTGTCATATTCCATGAATAATCCTAACAGATAATAGTTTGTTGATTTTAACTTTGACTGCTCTTTTTATTATTGTTATTAATAGACAGCTGTTTAAAGGAGCCCTTAAAAGCAGGAACTACCAGCATCATAACTCCTCTGATGAATCACTTGAGCGAAGGATACATTTTATTAACAAGACAAGTGTTCTGCAGCTAGCGATTCATTCACCCTTTCAAGATCAGGAGCGCTTCCCGATCACTTTTCTGAGTCTGTTAGCGCTACGAAGACTGAAGTTTATGGTATGGTTTGTCCTCTCCCTTTATTGTAAGGCTAATTGAAGGTTTACGTAAAGGGTACCATGTTTTAACACCTGGCCCGGCTGCTAAGGAGTGCTGGATCTCCGCTGGGTTTTACTCGAGTGCTTTACTTAGTGGGATTAAGGAAAGGCAACCATAAGGCAAGAGCAAGCCAGTGGAATCCCAAACTCAATTTCAGAGCCCTTGAGAAAATACTTGCCAGTTTGAACTCCACCTCATTTCTGCTCTATAGTGCTGGCCCGAGGCATTGTAGCTACTAGGGACCCAAGCCCAGGAGGAGACCTGAAGGGCCTCAGCTAAGCATAAAGAAGCATAAGCATATTGTTGCAATAACAGCATTCATTGAAAAGGGAGCGAGGCAAGTTGTCTTCAGGCAATGCAGGTAGCAAGCTTAGATTGGCTTCCCAGCCAGACAAGTCCCATTTTTTTTTTTCATCATTTGAACTTGTGCTACACAAGTAATTTATTCAAATGTTCATTTTTTTCCTCCCTTCATGCCTTTGGCTCAAAAGCCACTCAGTGACACTGCAGCAATCTCTCGAAAATTCCAGGTCACCAGGGAGGGGAGTCATCATGCTCCAGCAAGAGAACTCTTTAGGAAAAAAAATCACCGTTGCTCTTTAGTACAACGGACCATTTCTCACCTGACCAAACTGCAAGTAGACTTCGGCCATCGCCACCAAGCAGAAACGTGCTCAGAGCCTCTGGAAAGCTGAAAGCACTGTTTCCAGTTGCACGGAGTTTTGTGAGGGTGGACAATGGAGGCGCCTTAGACGTTTACCCTTAGAAACTGTGAGGTGCCTGACCCTCCCCCTGGAGAATGCCCTCCCTGTATCAGTTCAAAGGACCTAGTCAGCCAGAGACTCCCCTGGACAGCAGTGAGGAACCACGGTGGCTGGCAGGGAAGCTGCAGAGCTGGGGTGCTTGTCGCTGCGGCAGGCCCTGAGCTGGGAGTCAGAACAGCTCAGTATGCTGAAGGTTGGTACGACGACATGGAGCAGAAGAATGATCCTAAATTTAGAGGCCTTTTTGCTTCCTGTGCCACATACACTTGGCGTAAGCAAGAATCCAACTGGAAACCTTCAACAAGGCTCTTGCAGATCCTTGCAATAGCCTACAGCACTCTGTAGGCAGAGATGCAGCGTAAGATGTCAAAAGCACTTTCAGCAACAACTAATTTTGGCAGTTTGATTCTGTAAAAAGTATTGCTATGGTACCAGTATATTGTCTATCACTTTGCCACACATCTTGAAACTAGGGCACCTTGCTGCCAGGCGCGAAAGTCAAGGAGTCTGAAAGGAAAGCAATGAGAAACAGCCTTAGTGGTGAGAGCTCTCCCGTGTGCAGAGCTGGCTCCTTGCAACTTATGTGCATTTTAAGTCAAGACCCTAACGGGAAAACAAGCCACTTGCCCCAAAAGACAAGCCCCCACTGGTAACCAGGCTTCCTTCTGCCTGCTCTTGGGATGACTTTTAGCGATTCCTGTGTTGCCAGCCATGTTGCATGTGCAGCAGGCAGAGGTGGGTGCCCCCTCTTGCATGGCAGCTCAGAGCCCAGCAGCTGTCTTCTGGAATACGGCAGTTTCTTTACCCGAGTGTGGTTTGGAAGCTGCAGCTGGAAAGGTGCTTTGCCCTGGGGATTGCCAGGTGGATGGAGGCTAGTATTTACTGCGGGTTTCCTCTTCGCTGGCTGGGGTTCAAATGGGCTGGATTGCCCTCCGGAGGAAAGTCAGCTGGGCTGGCCCCCTGCCCCCATGGCCGTGTCCAGCTGAACTTCTTAAACTAAGTGTGTGTGTGATGTCAGGAGTCAGGCACTGACTCACCGAAGTTGGGCAAGTACTTAAATTAGGCAGCTTGGAATTCACCTTAAATTATTTAGGTGTGTACTTGATATAAATAAACTTCAAAGAGACTGGATAGGTTTGCAAAAAAAAGAAAAAAGAAAGCACGCAGGTTTTGAAATCATCTGCCTTGGATTCAAATTAAAAATAAAGTGATTTTTAGGACTTTCAGAGAATCTGAAAGGCACCATTAAAAAAATAAGTCCAAATAAATTACTTGATCTGCAGTAACACCTGGTCTGCCACTCAAAGTTTATAAAACTGAAATATTTAATGGCAATTAAGGCAACGTGATAACCAACTTTGCACACCTTAATGCTTTTCACTGCCGGTCCCACTAAAAGGACGTGCATGGACACATTGCACAGTAATATTTAGAACCTCTGTTGGCCCACAGGCAACAATACCGAACAAGTAACATGCTGCGGGCAATATCCATACATTGCTACAACCCAGGCAGAAAAGAACAGTGGCAGACACCTGAACTTCATTTGTATTTTTAAACTTCCTATGGCTGCAAGCGGTGTTGGAGGGTTCTGCCAGCAACACAGCACACAGGTTAGCGTGCCAGTTAATATAATTGCAGGGTTTTTATCTCAGAAACAAAATTGTTACATGACAGTTTTTTAAATTTTACAACACCACCGCATCTTGTTCTTAGGTACAATGATCACTGCTCTTGGAAACTTCTCAAAGTTGCTACTTTGCTAGACTTCACAAAGATGGACAAGAAATAATTTTAACTGTATTGCTTGCTGAATCAAGAATATCAAAATAGAGAATCCACATAGCATTCCTGGATTTGAAAAACAAGCCAGTTCATCTTCAAGTGCATGTGGGTTGGAAATCTTAACGCTTAAGAGTTTAGCTCACAGAAAAAAAAATTTGATGAAATGAACATTCATTATACAAAACCCTTTTCTAGCCTGAAGTAGCACCAGAGCATCCTGGCAAGACAGCAGATATGTAACAGTTGAGCACCAGAGGAAGAAGAATTTGATACAAAAGCTTAAAATAAAAATCACATCAAAGCTGCAGTGGAAGATGGAGTAGAACAGAAATGTAAAGGAGCTTCAAGAACAGAGTAACTAACCCAGTGGGCAACCCCAAATCCCCTTCTGTGCTGCAGCAGTTTACTTATACGTCAGTTGCATCCATAACTGTTTAAAAACTGACAAATCTGAGCAATTTCACTCTTGGAAACATAAGCCTCTTTTAATCTCTTGGCAATGAAACCGCAGTTCTCTTTACTCTGTGTTAGTTCAGCCAAGAACTGCGCCATTGTGTGCTATCTCGCAGCTTTGCATTTAAAAAGGAGTAATGCTCACTTAGTGCACAGTCATTGTATTATCTACACCATAACTAACTCTGAATGATCGAACATTTATCCCATAAAAGTCTGCTTGTCAAAACTCTGTGCTACATCCAAAAGAGGTAAATATAGCCAGAAAAGTCCTTTCTCTCAAAGACGTCCACATCTCCCAGTTAAGGGCAAACAGCACACTCTCCTTTCTGCACTTAACACTCAGTCCCATATCCTGCTCACTGGTCCTGTTGCATAGTCTCACACCTCATTAAGATATGCAAGTTCAAATATTTGCAACAATATAAAAAAAGAAAAGATTTTGGTAAGCAATGTGGAAAACTAGGTTTCTTTGAGAACTCAGCTAGCTGATTTGCTATATATATTTTTTTTCTATGTAAACACTTCTCTTTGTTTTAAATGGAAGTAGCAGTATTGAGGTTGTAGAAATCCTTATGGAAGGAATCCTCTTTGTTTCAGAACAGGAAACTGAAACAGCCCTTCTAGGTTTTTTGAGTCCCGGCTGCTCCTGTGAGCCATCATCTTATACAAGCCCTTTCACAAACGAGTCACTGTCTTAGAAGCAGCCAGTGATTTTCCCCTTTTCAGTCTTTACCCTCACTGCTGTTGGGAAGCTACTCCTGCACCTTGCTCTTTGGGTGGATGGGAACCTTCCCTTCTGAACTTGCATTAACATGGGTCTCTGGTTCATGGCTCCTAGATACTTCCACCCATCTAGTATAACCCAGCCAGTGGCTTTGAGAACAATCTCGTTGTTAAAAAGTGAATGCATTTTATCCAACAGAAAATAATTTTTCCTTTGAAATTGGAAAGTTTAATCTGCTCTGTTTTAATCTAGGTGTGGAGACCTAGGTTTACAAGAAGGACAGAAAAAACTCACCTGTGCTTAGTGGTTATTACTACAATAGAATGCGATGAAAGCAGTTACTTTTCATAAAAGTTTATTTAAGAAATATTTCCAGTCATTAGTAACGTGACCATTTTTAGCAGCAGCAGCCATCTTTGAGAAATATGAGGTGTTTAAACCCTGTTTATTTTCCTGCAAAGATATCTTACCTTAGCACATGTACATCTAAAAGCCATCTATAGCTTGTGTGCGTACAGCGTCTGAGTAGAGGTTGGGATATTAATAGGTTTTGTACATTGATTTAAAATGTTAACATATTAACTTCCATAGGTTGACAAAAGCAACAAAATTGTTTCATTAAAGATAAGTCTTACTAATACAGACATTTTTTTCTGTAATGTTCTCCTGCTAAACCCATTTTTTATATGCTGGTGTTGAAAATAACGATGCAAGCAACTAAGTGTAATTGTAGGAAATTATTGCTAGTGATTTGCATATGAAATACACACCTTTTACTGCCTCTAGTTAGCATTGTTCAACTAGCTTATAAATAGTACAGCTGAAATGCAGCAAACAGAAAGCAGTTTTCGATGGGCACATGCTATGAATGACGAAATGCTCAGACACAATGTGCAAGTTGGAGAGCTTTCATCAAAACTAGCCAAGAGGGAAAAATGCTTCATTTCCTAATCAACGCTCTGTTTTGGATAAGCTGGTCACATATAGAAAGCATCATGCTCATCTGTAGAGAGTAAAGCTTTTTAAAATGAGTGTTTATGTTTTTCTGTAGGGGAAAAAAAGTAATTAATCTATCAGTACTTGTTTGAGATTTTTCTAATTACTTCTATATAACATTTCATTTTTATAATTTAATGTTTAATAAGTGCTAAAATTTGAACCTTGCAGTTGATGCAAGTCGTTTGCTGTAAATGTCGAAGGCAAAAAAGGCCCACTTTTAAGTTATTGTTTTCAGTGCAAGTAAAATACTCACTTCTGTGTACAATTCTAGAACTAAAAATGTTGACCATGGTTCTAATAATAAAGCAGAGTATTTTTAGTCTTTGATATTTGGAGGAATGGATGAAGGGAGGAAGACATAGTGGAATAGGGTAAAGAAGAAAATTTTAAAGCAAAATTTTTTATAACGTTGCTGTGCAATTGCAATTCTCCTATGTAATCATATCAAAATATGCCTCAAATTGAATTTTATAAATATATTTCTTAAGAAACAGATAAATCTGATAACTACTGTTTCAGTTACCAGTGGGACACCTGTCTGCCACTATTAGCCGAGAGCAACATGCTCGTATGATGGAATCCCTCTTTTCTACTGCAGATAGACTTGCCATTTCATCATCTAAAGCCGGTACGACACTGCTCTCCGGTTTAGTAAGTAAGTGGCCTTGTTGCCATTTCTGTTTTGGAGAAAAAGGCTCCCTTTCCTCAAGAGATGTACCCTGACAAAAGCAGTTTGAAAATAGGAAGGAATTAAACTCCAAGCACTGCAGAGAACAGATCTCCTACACGTGGTGGAGCCAGAGCATTCCTCTGGCTTCTCTCGGTGGCTGTGAATTCGGCAGCAAGGCCAGGAACTGCGGGCAGAGCCACACACAAGCACGAATGCCTGAAGATGGGGACAAAGGTGACTCCATGAAGCTTTGGTGCATCGATTGCCCATTCGTTTGTCACCTTCTTCTCCCCTTCACAACTTACAGCAAGCGTTGTGCTTTGTATTTTTGGTGGTTTTAAATGCACTTGCTATCAGAATTTTATCTTAATGGCTACATTCTCCTAGCTTTTCAAAAACGGGCTTACCCTAAAAGAGAAACAGGTGAATGCTAATTATGTAAATAATTAATACCTTTTAGGGATTGGTTTCTGAAAGGAAAAAAAAAAAAAAAAAGATAATTTAATGCGAAGACCGTCAGAAAGATGATTTCCAGAACTGGAAATATTATTTCCTTTGAACTGCTTTGAGAGACTGAAAAGCTTTAGCTCTTTATTTTTCATAAGTCACTGTGCAGGTAAAAGCACTTTGAAGACTACAAAGAATTAAAAAAAAAGTTCAACGCCTCACTTTTCTGTGAGATTGAAGTAGTTGATGAGAGTAGTGACAGCCAGTTATCTGACTCAGAAGCCAGTTCCTTGATAAATCTGCAGCACGGCACGATTGCGTGACTTAGCCGTCTGCATCTATGAAAATTCAAACACTGGCTGCTCAGAAGAGCGAGCCTCGGAGAGATCTCACCAGCAGGTTCACCCCTGAGGAGGCTGGTCTGGCAACTTTAATGCCGCTTGGGGCGAGAAGCATTCCCCAGCCACTCCAGAGAATGCTTCCTTGACGTTTCCATTAAACTAAAAAGAGCTTTTAAGTCCTTCAGCAACTTCTACCAAGTTGGATGCTAAGCTGAATGTGGGCCATGCGTGCACACGTTATTGTGAATAAGGCAAGGCATGTGCTGGGTTACATGAGAAGCACAGCCAGCTGAGCAGGTGTGCCAGGCCATCAGATCCACACAGCCCAATAAACCTGTCCCTTTCCTCCACCTGGACGGAGGCAGGGCCCCTCTATTCCTGGTCAGAGTATTCACTACCCGGTTCTTGTAACTGCGAACCAGAAGGTTCTTGAGACGCATGGATGTGAGCATTCCAGTTACCCAGGGATGTCCAAAATACTGAAGGGTCATTGTAAGAGGGTGCAAAGCACCTACCCTGCACGAGATTAAGGGGAAAGTGCCATTCTTTGTTTCCTCCACAAACTGGCTCTCAGAGGAAAAGAGGGAAAAGGTGTAATTGTTAATTGTCTCCACGAGATGGTTCCCGAAGTATTGGGACAGCAGCAATGCAGAGCTCAAATACCAGATTAGGCTCAGGGCCAGCGCTTTCATCATAGTTCTCCCAGGCAAAACAGCACTGAGTGCTACACAGCACAGCAAACTGCGAAAGCCAAACCCAGCAAGCTCTCAAATTTGATGTAAAGCAAGAGAGGGAACGTGACATGGAGGGCGTAAGGGAACAAATAAACCTGCAGCAAAAACAACTAAGTCAACATCGTGACCAGCAACAGCTAAACAGGTATAGGAAGTTCCCTCTAGTACACTCTGGTCAAACGTCTCGTTATCTGGAACCCTACGTGTCCCACACTGGGTGCCACGTAGGAGTGTGGTGGACACACCCTGGATGGCAGCTAAGCACCTCACTGCTCCCCACAGCGGGACAGAGCAGAGAATCAGAGGGCAACAGTGACAAAATTAGTGGATTGAGTTAAAGACAATTTAATAGATAAAAAGGATAAAATGAAAACAAAACTAAACGAGTGATGCAAAAGCAATGACGACAAGCTGACTGATGCCCAGACAGTCCCTGAGCAATGGATCCCCTGGAACAGCCCCCCACACCATCCCCAGTTTTGATTGCTGAGTGTGACGTTATACGGTGTGGAATATCTCTGTGGTCAGTTCAGGTCAGCTGTGCCAGTTGTGTCCCTTCTCAGCACCTTGCCCATCAGAGTGAGGAGCAGAGAAAGCCTTGGCGCTATGCAGGCACTTTCGAGCAATAGCTAAAACATCAGTGTGTTAACAATGCTGTTTTGGTCACAAATCCAAACCACACCACCATATGAGATGCTATGAAGAAAATCAACTCCATCACAGCAAGACCCAGTACGTCAGGGTAAGGTTTTGTTCTCCTCCTTACCATACCCAGTGAGGCTGCTTCCAAACTGGGCTGTTTGGGGCTCTCAGCCCAACATGGATGATATGAAAGTCACGCAGGTCACTGGAGGGCAACCCAGTTAGTCAGGGCCTAGCACACATGGCCACTGAGGAGAGGCCAACAGAGCTGGGGCTGTTCCAGCTGGTAAGAGGAGGCCAGCAGACAATGGAACTGCAGCACATAGCTGCAGCATAGGGAATTAGCAAGACAACAGAGCCAAACAATTCTTGGCAGTGGCAGGTGATAAATAATGGGCCACAGCCACCAGCTATGGTGAGGGAGGTTCATACTGAACATCAGGAAAACTCCTTCACAAGGAAGGTGGAGCACCACTGGGACAGGTTGCATGGGGAACCTGCGGAAGCTACATCCCTGGTGGTTTCCAAGACCACACTTCATGTTGGCAACAGTCCACTTCGGATGAGAGATTTGACTAGATGACTCTCAGCAGTCCTTTCCAGCCACCATTTCTTTTCTTCTAAGTACCTCATTTTCCAAACAACCTTCCTATACAGTGCTATCACAATTGTGGAGCTGGAAATACTCGGCTGGCAGTTAAATGACTTTCCATCACAGACCTATCAAATGGCCATTCTAGCGACTGCAGCTGTGCTCTTCATAGGAGATTAATTTAGTTTGGTTTAATGAGCAATTGGGAACTTGTCCTACATTTTGCACACCTGTGGAATGGTCCAGCAATACAATACCTGGGATAAGTTCAGAGGAGCACTGAGTGGTATGTCTGGGTACGTCTGGTTGAGTCGCTGGTATTTGGTTTGGAGTATTGGCAGTAATAAGAAAAGGCAGACACAAAAATTAGCTGCAATTTTCTATGCTAAAGCCCTTCTGAAATTCAAGGGCATGGAAAGCAAATGGCCTATGTCCTTTTCTAAAAAACAAACCCACTCCACTCCCCAAACCCTTTAATTAATGTACAGTCTGCAAGCTCTTGGTCATTAGAAAATTAAAAAAGCAAGAAAACCTCCAACATAGTTAACTCATTGGGTTGGGTTTGTGGGGTTTTTTGTGAGGTTTTTTTTTTTTTTTTAAATCCAAGCATATGGATAATTTCGTTACAGATTATACAGTGTCTATCCTAAAATTGGTAAGATTCAGATTAGAGGCTCTAGCACGCTGGCATTCAGACCCTAAGTGTCAGGTCCTTAAATGAAGAATCTGGGTTTCCCATGAAAGAGGATGGTACCTCTGAGCACCCGAGACAGGCTCATGCTCTCTGTTCTCCCCTAGGCAAGGCCTACACAGCCGAACAGAACACAGCGTCAGATGTCTGGATGACTGAAGTCGATGGTGTGAATGCCTTCTCCAGGGGCTTTAGGGGAACCTTGTCAGGAGCAACTTTACTCCTCCCCCTCCTTCTTCACTGACCTTGGCATCTGCAGCTGTTCCTCTCCCAAGAAAAATTCTTCACAACAGGCAGGCAGATGCCTCTCGGGTTCTCTTCACATCTCATCTCCTCTCTGCTTCTCTCAGCTGGGCCGAGCCGGGCCCAGTCGGCTGCCCGGCGGGAGGCCAGAGGGCAAGGGCCGCAAGGCCCACAAGGCTCGCGCCTCCCCCTCTCTGCCCTTCCTTCTGCTACTTCCTTTTTCTTTTTTAATCCTTCTCCTTCTTAAATAAGTTATCACTGAACATTCCGTCATCCGTTGGCTTGGCCCTGGTCAGCAGCAGATCCCCACTAGACCTGGCCGAGTCCACTGGACAAAAGGAAAACTTCTAGCAGCTTCTGGCAGAAGCTGCCACCGTAACCCCCCCCCGCCTACACCACACCAACACAGTCAGCCCACCCCCAGACTCCAGGCCTCCCCCTTCTCCACCTCCCTATAGAGGTGGGTGGGGAGAAGAAACCAAGGAGATAAAAATAAAACTAGAACAGCCTTAAGGTTCCACCATTGCTCAGAAATTGTATAAGGTGTGGGGAGTGTACTAATACACAGCAGTGATTATCTTAATAATACTAATTATTAATTAGTACTAATACACATCAAGAGTTTCACAGAGGGATATAATAATTTGCTTGTAGTTTACCTGGAGAAAACAAGACAACAATTTCTTAACAACTACAGGCAAATATGTTAAACACAAGATTACTTGATAACATTGGTAAGGGACAACTCATTTTTTTAAAAAAATAAGGTTAAAGAATAGTTCAAGAGCAACCAGTACCTTCCGGTGATAAAAATACAAAAAAAAAAGGTAATTAATTTTTGCTGATTCACCTTTATTAGTAAAAAGTACAAATGAAAAACTGTACTTTCATGAAAAAATAAACCAAGCTTAGACAGTTTTGTAATATATTTGATATTTCTTTCACACAACTGAGGTGACTGAGGGCAGATGGCTCAGAGTATCTCTAGGAGACTTCTTTAGGGCTTCTTGCAGCCCTAAATAATTATCAACCAATTAGGGTAGATGTAAGACAAAGAGAAGGTGATGTATTGTTCCTGCTACATGAAATGTAAAAACCAGAGCCAAAACACCCCTGGATTCAAATTGGATTGAGGTATTTCTTTCAAGCACATCTTCTACATGAGAAGAACTCAGGGAACTTCACAGATGAAAATGCACAGTACTTAGCTAAGGCCGTGATGTCCGTGACTGCCACTGCCTGGGCTAATCCACGCTTCTTGGTGCTCCTTTTCTGTCTCCAGCCTTCCTGCTGCAGCAACAGCGCTAACTCAGGCAGCAGTGACAGAGTCTTGGGAAGACAGAAAATGCCAGGGCAGGGATGGGAATAAAAGTGCAAGCAAGCGAGAGTCTGGTGTTGAAACCTTTCTCCAGAACAAAGCGAGTCCCGAGTTCTGGATGCTGCTCCCATACAAAGATTGTGTCTGAAAGGTGCTTATTATACATACATATTATGGTATAATATAGGCATATATTACACAGAATGTTATGTACATTATGCAGGATGTATTTTCAGTATATTTTTAGAGGACAGAGTTTTTATTTATATTTCGCATTCAGTGGAATGCAACACACTGGTCTATGACAAACAAGCTGTGTGAAGGGGGAAAGAGTGCAGGGGGAGAAGGAGGCAGGAGAGAATTTAACAGAAATAACTCCACTTAGTGTTTGAGTGAGCGATGTAATGAAATCTGTTTGCTGTGCTAGCTGTCTCCAGATTGGGCTGTAATTACACCACAGAAGGAAGAAAGGTAGCTGAGTCTCAATCTAGATCATTTATGTAAACTCAGCCTTCTTGTCAACGGCGCTCTCAGATTGCATGCATGCAAACCACAAAAATCATCTCCTATGAACAAAACAGAGACAGTCTCAAATTGCAGGCTTCTGATACACCTTATATGCTGTCTGTAATTCGACTTCAAAATTCAACACACTGAGGTTCAAAACTTCTCCAGTATTTTCTGCATTTTATTCAGCGCGGTGAAAGACTGTACTCACAGAAGAGCGTTCCTTCTTCCTTTCTGCCAAAGGCTAGCCTTACGAATTAACATTTATTTGGCTTACATGAACGCCAAGTGTCACAAACCTAGGAAATTCTTTTGTGTAAGACTGCGTTGAAACAAACTGCTTGATCTGAGGAAGGGATATTCCCTCCCCGAGGAGAATTGGAAAAACCTCATTTTTTGACACAGACCAACACATTTTATACTCACAGTATAAAACCCAGGCAGTCACTTCCCTTAACAGAGCCAAATTAATATTTGATTAAGTATTTTAAAGCTCCTACTTACCATGCTTGACACATTTTCTCAGCAAGTTTCTCAAATACGGAAAGCATTAGGCACAGGGCAATTTTACATCTGAATACATAAAAACAGTGTGAGGAGACATGACTGCATGCAGACAGAGAGAGGATTTTCCCCCATTAATCCCCTGAACTGCCCTTCCCCTTGATAAGCAGGTACGTTAATTCCTGGCTTCAGCAGCTCGCTCTCTCTGGGCAGGTTTAAGCAGGTTTCTTGTGACACCTGGATCTTCACAGCCCTCCCTCCATCCATCCCTCGGGCAGGAAAACCACCGGCCTCCGCCCTGGCGCCGTCCCCGCCGGTGCCCAATCAATACAGAGTTATTTCCTGTCCATTTGCTGAGGTCACGGAAACGGGACTCATTAATTATTTCTACCGGTGCAGCCTCAAGTGCGCTTCTGGCACAAAAAGCGAAAGCCGGCTGTGACCTTTTTTCTTCCCCCTCCCGAAATTTGCTGGTGGCGGCAGCAGCGGGCGTGTGTTCCTCCATTGGGACGCGGAGATGAGGTGACCAGCAGTGCGAAGTGTCGTTGGTGTCCCCGATGGTTTGCTCGCACCCCATGGAGGGGCAGCAGCTCCTCCTCGGGCGGCGGGTCAGGGAAACCTGGTCACGGCGTAGACGATGTTGGCCAAGGCAGCCCTGGCCTCGGAGGGAGGGAAGCGCTCCAGGGCCGCCAGCGCTCTCTTTCCATGGCAGCGGCAGAGGTCGATGGCAGAAGTCACACCTTTGCCGGCCTTGATTGCTTCCTGCAGCTGTCGGAAAGCACAGGTGCAACAAGGTGGGTTTTGGCAATGCAGGCACACAATTATCGCTGAAAGCACAGGTCTCCCACCACCCCTCCCCTGAGGGGAAGGCAAGAACTGAAGCCGTCAGATAAAGCTCAAATACTCTCAGCTGCTCTGTTTTGGCTCCCCACTACAGCAAAACTGTGGGTAATTTAAACTATATTACCCATTACTTCATCACCTGAAAGATGCTGGCTCTCCAAAGGGCACACTTAATTAAAAAAAAAAAAACACCATAAAAAAAACATTTTAAAGTATCTGGGCATCTCATACCTAAGCCACTACCTGAGAGCTTTTGTGCAGAACTGGCAGATGAGCCGCTCACTTGCTGTCTTGTTTTCTATAGTCAAAAACTGGATTTTATGAACACTCATTCCATCTTGGGTTTGGAAACAGGCACAGGATGAAACACATTGAACTCTTGTCTTTTGTAATACAGGTTTCTATTTATATATATCATATGATTACATTTGTTAGACTGGGAAAAAAGCTAATTTTGTCAGTAAAATGCCAAACTTTATCATACAAACTATACCCATGCAAACTCAATCTTCTCAGTAAGGCTAGGGAATTTGACAACGGTTTGGTGATGCACCATATGAGAAAGAAAGTATTTTCATGGAATAACAGACATTTAATGGCAAACCGCGGGAAAGATCTGGCACCTACAAAGCTTGGGTAAATGACAGGTTAAATTCTATATGAAATAACACAAACAAATACATCAAGCAAAGCATGCTGTTTTTTCCCAGTACGTCAATTTAGCTGAAGCTCTAAATAATAATCACATTTATTAAGGGCTTTTTTTTTTTAATTATTATTTTTTCCTGAACAGCATCATAAGACTGTCACAAAACACCATTACATTTTTCTACCCTAAAATACAGGTGTCCCCAGACCAGCTCCAGCCTGATGCCTCATGCCGGAGCCTGAAAATTAAGACTGGGTGGATCTTTGGGATTTGATTATCCCAAAAGCATGACACATTTTGTCATCTTTAATGTGTCCCACCTGGCTTTCATAGGGGGGTTACGTCACCATATCAGCTTTTTAGAAAAGGGCTTTTCTTGAACACGGATATCTACAGTAACCAATTATACAGTGGTTTATAAATTGTGTTTTCCTCCAATACACAGATCAATGCTTCAATTAATTTACAAATACATTAGTATTAGGCCGTGACCAAATCGTAACAGTCACTCATTTTTACAGATACTTGCATTCATACAGAATGAATGACACTTCTTATCTAAATACAAACAGAAGTAGATTCATTATCTGTATTTAAAGATGAAATTAGCTGAAAGCATATTACAGCACTTGAGTGTTCAAGTCCCAGTTCATAAAAATTTTATTCTCCACTTCAGTTGGAATCTTCCTGCACTGTGCGCTGGAAAGGAACTTGCCCTGAGGCGTAAATGCATTGCATAGTTAATTCAACACATCTTCTAACGAATGGGAATTAGCCAAACAACCACAGCTCTACGGCAAAGGTGGGGATAGGTGAGATGAGGTACGCTCGCAGCGTGAAAAGGTGTTTCTTCCCCCTTCCTTGAGGCACAACTTTGCAAGATGGCAGAACCCACACATCTTGAAGCAAACTCTGCTGAATTGCTAAAGCTCATTAAAAAGTTTTAGCATACCTGGTAATACATATGTAAGTATATAGTGAGATGTAAACAGGAAAGAAAACAGCTCCTAAAAAGTCTTCAAACTGGCCAAAGATCAGAGGAGCTTAGCTTAAGCATATATGATTGCATACGCATGCTATGACTCTCTTGTTAACACCAAAATCTGGAAAAGGGGAGAATTCCAGCACAGGGACACAATCCATTTACACGCTTGTCTTCTGTAAGCTCTTAGAGGAGGACAAACATAGCGCCTTGAAGCCAAAATAACTGCAAAGCTCATGTCAAACTATATGCAGAGGACTTGCTATACAAAAATCAGACTAATTTGTTATTGAATATTTCCAAGCAAAGTTCAAGGAACCTCAAAATGAAAAATACCCGCTTAGATGGCAAGCTCCTTCCTCAGCTTTTCAGTTAGGGATCATCCTAGGTAACGAGCAATTTATAGTCCTTAAAACTTACCTGTTTTATATATTCCATTTCCAGAATCAGCAAGTCAACTCAAATAAGCACACGCGGAGGTGAACCAGTCTGGATTAACCAGACTGCATGCTACCTCTATCTCAGATGGGGTTGTAAAAAGAGAAGAAAAAAAAAAAAAAAAAAAAAAAAAAAAAAAAAAAAA
>WHYT01017606.1:579169-606792 GCA_009806455.1 Tetrax tetrax
CAGGATATAACTCCATAGGAAACTAGGCTTCAGTAGCTCTGCTGTATAAAAAAACCCAACCCTAATTTAAGACTTTAGCTGTACCGTTAGTTGTATTGCAGTTACACTTTCCTGCTCTCAATTTTTGAGCTTCAATGATTTTATGTAATGAACTTCAAAAACTAAGTACATTTAAAAAAAAAAAAAAAATCAATTTAACCAGTTTAGATGTATTATTTTTTAATTCAATTTGCATAGGAGCAGCTAATTTTTGAGAAAAATAAACAGAAAAGCAAATTGAATTGCTTTTATTTCTTACTTAATAAACCTTAATTAAGCTTTCTCATTAATTTCCTCTAAATAAAGGAATCTGCTGTTTCAGTCTCTACTCATATGGCATCATTTTGTGCATCAAACATATCTCCACTTGTAGAAACAATTTAATCCATCAATAAAACACAACCTTCTTCAGAGTGGCATTTAATCATTAAAACTGAATACAAGTCAAAGTACAGACTGCTTCAACGCACTTTTCTCCAGTTGAACTGCCAGATATGCTGCAATATTGCATTTCAACTTTTAAGCCTTTGTTCAGACCATTGGCACTAAAGTCCTACTTCATTCTAAAGGTGCCAAGAATCTAAAAAAAAAAAATCACCAATTGGTTTTGGTTATTTAAATTTGGCTTAAAGAACAGTCTTGCAAATAGCACAGCCAGGATAAGACTCCGATGAGAAGTGATGTCTCTCCTAACATACCAGCACTGTTTTCCTTCAGCACCTTCTGTTTCCCTCAGTATATTCAGATATTGACCGGGCTGGACAGTTTTGCCTGGTACACATGAAGCTCAAGACCACAGTTTTATGTCTGAAGGTTGTTCTATTCATCTAAGAAAAAGCAACAGCAATGTCATCATCTTTACAGTCGGGGAAAAAAGATGCCTGGCTGAGCACGGAGAGCAGAGCACTCTGAGGTTTGCTAGGCCAAGAACAGAACCAAAACCCAGAAGAGCAGCCACTTTCTATGAAAAGGGGGATCTGGGTTCAAGACCTTGGTCTCAGGATTGCTTCCACCTCTCACATTAAAAGCTATGGACAAAACAGAGGCAGTTTTGGAGCAATGGCCATGTAACTATATATAGTCCATTCATGGTCCTGGCCCTGCGTGGGGGAATAGAAGGACGCTCATGGATGAGAACTTTACTTCTCTGTTCACTGACTTACACTTCTAAGTCCACCTTAAGACCGAAAGAGCATCCTTGAGTGTCCCACCTCTCTGCTTATGAGCTAGTAAGATGTTAAAACTAACAAATTATTTTCTGCAGTAGAGCGTGAGTAATAAAAAGAAAACCTGTGTTGTCTAGGTCATACCACATATAAAATTGTCATTAATTCATATTCCCGCTCCTATTTTGTAGCATTAATGTTTTTGGTTTTGTTTTTTTTTTTTACTAAGTATTTAGGCACATTCATAAGGGATATTCTCCATTGGGATTAACAACCTTGACTGGGTCTATGTAGCATTTAGATTCTACTGATTTGTTACAAATATACAAAGAGTAATGAAATGGTGCTGCTGGTGGTGAATCTCAAAATCAACTGCTGGTTTCACATATGGTCCTAAATGGACATCCAGCAGAATTTGCCTCTAACACAATCATTCAACTAGGCTCAAATCAATGACCAGTAGGCCAAGAGGTCCACATCCTGTTTTTCTAATGTTTCAACTATACTTTTTCCTTCATAGTTAATTATCTACACACGTATTTCTTTCTTGAAATATCTGTCCTTGCAGCAAGATCATCAACCACTTATTGGGCTGTGTTAACAAGTGTATTCAGCATGTAATTACTATTTGGGACTTGTGGCACCATGTCTGAAGTGCTGTGCCCAACTGAACGATGCACAATTTCTCACCCCCCGACATCCCAATGACCGATACAAACTGTCCCCAGCAGCGATCATGGAAAATGAAACTGAGCAGTCAAGCAAAGGAGCAAGAGAGCGCACTGTCCCCCTGGACACTCCCCACGTATACACTGAGCATGACATTTATGGCATGGAATGCTCTCTTTGGCCAGTTTGGGTCAACTGTTCTGGCTCTGTCCCTCCCAGCTTCCTACCCCTGCACATTAGCAAGACCTGGAAAGTTGGACAGTGTCCTTGGCCTCTTTAGCAATAACTCATAACGTGTGTGTTTATCAACATTCTTCACTTACCAAATCCCATACTAAATCCAAAACAGCGGCTACTGAGAGGAACATTAGCTATTAATCCCAGCCAAAACCAGGACAGTATCTACCTCTTATTCTGTACCATCTACATCATGCTTTGATACATACACAGATATCATTCCATCGGCCTATGGGCCATCCCTCCAAAGTGTCTGTTGAATTAATTTAGTCCATGACTCTGGGTTCCATCTGTCCGAAACCAGGACAGTTCAGCCTTCAGCTGTTATTGCTGTCCCAACCACCTCATGGGCAAGTGCAGAGGAGTCAGAACTGGACTCTTCTCAGAAGTGTATGTGGAAGGGATGAGAGGCAACAGGCACAGGCTGCAGCATGGGAAATTAGGCCAAAGGAAGTTATTTTCCATCAGGAGGGAGGTCAAACACTGGAACAGGTTGCTCAGGTCAGCTGTGAAATCCCTGTCCTTGCAGATACTCAAAACTCAAATGAGCAAACTCGTACGGGCTCTGCTTTGAGTGAGAGGTTGGACCAGACATGCCTCAGAGGTCCCTTCCAACTTAAATTATTGTATGATTCTATGAATAGAATTCAACGTGCTATGTTTCCCAGTCTCTGTCTTAAAAAGGCAAAGAGAAAATTTCCCATCAGTACCACAGCAGTTAAGAATTTGCCTTCCAGACCAACTATTCTGGACTGCTGTCCGACAGAATGTCTTGCATGGGGGCAGCAAGAGGTCAAAGAGGGAAATTAGGGACTGCTGGATTTTGGAGACTGAATAATTACAGAAGACAAAAATTAAGCAGGTGTTCAAGTATAAAGACAACTTCAAATCTTCTCTGCTGAGATATTTCTGCCTTATTTCCTGGCCAAAGGAAAGAAGATTCCTTTCACATAGCTCTACCTGTAGGGAACAAGAAATTCAGGGAGGAAGACTCTCAGAATATGTGGTAAATATTTTGGCTATACTAGATTTTATGTGAAAAGGGAGAATGAGAACACTGAAATTCTTACTTTTGTTTGGAATGGTCAAACTTAGGATTAATTAAGTGACAAGATATCAACAGGTAACTTCAGATTTTATTCTTGTTGTTTTAGCAGAATGACTCTGAGCAGCTAAATTTGTTATATATGGAAATCTTCAAACATCATGCATTCTCTCTGATCTTAAAGTGAGCTAAAACATTCTACATTTCTGAAGCGCACAGGACTCACTGAAACAAAAAGAAACCTCAGAATACAAAATCTAAATTGATCTATGTGGCCAAGTGACTGAATAATGCTCTAAGTGTTTGCAGTGCTCTGCACTGGCTTTTCTAAATGTATTTTCTCTTTTGTGGGAACACCATGCTCAATAAGCACTGATGTTTTAGACTGCTATTACCTTGAAAAAGTACCAACATGTTTCACAGCTAGGAGATCAATTTTGTAGATTTTTTTCATTTGGTTTTTAAGTACCTTGGAATGTCTCAGCATTCACTCTTTCAGTTTTTGTGGTTGGACCCAGGGTTATGCTCTTCCTTCTCAAAATGGACTGGACCAATCATTTAAGTGCATCACTTCATAATGTCATGAGATACATTTATTTAAAAAAAAAATCTTTGTTGGCTATATATGTAGAATGATATGCTACTTGAAACTGGAGCAGTAAATGTATTTATCCCATATTTTCTTAGAAACTTTTTCTATATAAAAGGTAAAGAAATGCATCTTTAAAGGGCATAAACACCCTGTAGAAACTTCAATTAGTAGGACTACTCATCAGACAAATGGAAAAATTATCTTTTTACTTAAAACTCAAAAATACCCTATCTAAGAAGAGACTAAATCTGGAGAAAGTCATCCCCAGCAGCAGAGGAAAGATGGCCTGCTTACAGGGAGCTCTGCTACTCCAGCTGTTACACAGTTCTTGTAGTACACTTTGCCAAAAAACTACTGATTGATTGCATAGACCCTTTAATATTTTAGAAGAGACACCAACTCCTCCTCCTTATGCCTTTCCATGTCTTTCACAATGAACTTAAGTCCTACTAGCTTTTAAATCTAAACAATGGTAGTTACGTGATGCCTGTTTACCAAAAAGCATGACTTTCTTAAATCACGTTAATGCATATACTGACTGATAATTGTAATCTTAGCACACACAAGCAATTAACTTGATATTTATGTGAAAATGTTACAGTTGTTTGCTTTAATGAAACAAAAGTTGTGCTGGATTCTCACCCCAAAAAAGCCATGGAAAATATCCACTGATTAAAAACAAAGATGCAACTGATTTTTGGTACTGGGTGTACACCTTGATAATTCAAACATGGTTAATTCCAACAAAGGAGAAAATTGCTTCTTCTGTACGGTTTTGGCTGCTTTTGTAATATTACTAACATATCTGAAAAAATCTATATTAATTAAATCACTGACAATTCTGGTTTTTAACATACGTAACAGAAGGAACTAATGGCAGCAGCTGCTCCAAAACAAGCAAGACAAATTCTCATGGAAAGCCACCACAGGTCACAAGCATCTACAAATAACAATCCTCTGTTTTCAACTCTTCGCTGCATTTCAGGAGCAAGAGAGTGAATAGTCTCTGGCCTGTAGTCCCATGGCACATCTCATGACGAGCCTCTGACATTTAAACAGAGCCATGGGACCACTGTCATCTGAGCCATGGGACTGGAAAATTGCTCTGCAGACAGCACTGCAGCAGTGCTTGAATGCATTGACCACAGCAGTCAACAGTGAGCTGGGGAAAGGGAGCCACGCGACTCTGGCTAACGCACCTGGACGCACTGTGTTGTCGTCATTTATTAGTTGCATGACAGTAGGCTACCACTGAGAAACCTCCTTGTTTCCAAATGTGACCTTTGCCATCTTTCTTCTCTCTTTCCTATCACGTGGGAAGTCAAGACAGTGCCATGTAGTGTATGAATGGCTGGATCTACCACTTCTTGACTCATGCCACTTCCAGTACCGTACAAAACCTGCTCCCTGTGTTAACCTCAGGCACGGTGTTTCATACACAAACCAACAAAGCATGTCAGGGTGCTGATGGACCGTATTTCCTCGGCCAGTTTGGATGAAAGGCCTCTGAAACAGACAGCAGAGTAAATGGACAGGGCTACAGTAAAAAAAAGAAAGTTCTGCTGCATCCTCTTTTATGTGACTTAATTTATATTTTCTGAATATTGCATTTAGAAAAACATCAAATTCTTGCAGTACCATTGGCTGCAAAATACGAGATTTATTGCTTTATTTAGCATTACCTTATATTTTTTTTCTAGAGTCTTGGCCAGAAAACAAGAGTTATTCCTATTTTACTCATTTCTGCTACAAGTTGTTTCTTTGTTGCTCTCATTTAACAAGTCTGTATAATGCCAAGCACCATTAATGCCTTGACTTCAGTGGGGAGTTTCTAAATCAATATTATGAAATAGTAACAATTAAATTGAGAACGTCCATTTGTTGTTTTGGAATTACACAGCTTATCTTGCATGCAAAGTAGATATAAAATGGATAAAAGCTTTTTGATTTTAAAAATCTGAGATTTTTGCCAAAATACCACATACAAATGAGAGTGACAGGAAAGTTGCTATCTCTTTCAATGACATTTACAAATTTTGTCCCTACCATATATTTGTACCTTCTTTTTTGTTATCTGAGAAACACCATTAAAACAGAGCTGAAACTACTTTTTCATCTCTAGAACAGACTTTCAAACACCACAACAATGGATCAATAATTTGTCTGGATGTCGTGTGGTGGTGTATCGAAGGGAAGGAAGAAAAAAAAAAAAAAAAAAAGAAAGAGTGAAACATTCCAATACGGATGTGAGAAAACATATTCAGAAACACAGACCTTAAAACAAGCCTTTTGTGATATCAAAGTCCTTCTGATAAAAAGATTGAGAAAAGCTGGGAGAAAAAAACAGTAAAAAAATTTGCAGAAGATAGTGACCTTATTGACACGAGAGTTGCAGACCTAATTAAATTAACAGAAAGTATTTCGCGTCTATATTTATGTCAGAGTCCTCACTAAATTTACTGGTACCATTTAGATATTTTTTTGTCAGTGAAAAAAATCAGGGATACCATTTTAATACAACATGCAACAAAAGAACAAAAAAATTAAAGAGGACATATTTTGGAGACTCAATGAGAAACAAATCCCCAAATTTGATTAGAAACATTAAAGTAATTCCAGCAACTGAGCAGAAAGATGAGAGGGGACTTTGATACTGAGAAGAAAAGACTGAGTAATGTGCAAAATACTGATTCTAGTGATGTAGAAATAAAGACAACACAGCAAAGGGCAAAAAAGAAATACTAATTTGTACTGCACAACGTGCCCTCTAATCGCCTGTGTGCATGTACCGGCCAAGCCACTATGCTGGGGTGAGCTACAGGTTACTGGGTTCATTTAGCATGGATGTAACTAATAACTACTTTTATTTTAAATGAAGAAACATAGCAGAGATGGATTTAACATCATAGTTTTGAAACTGACTTCTACAAAAACCAAAGTTAATTATTGTTTGAGCTCACAAACACCATGGAGAATTTTTCACTGTCATTACTAAACTCGTAATATCTGTCCTTGTGTAGGAGGTGATTACCCAGAGCCAGTAAAATCACATGCTTTCTGGCTGAAGTCAATTGCCCAAAGTACAAAACTTGAAGGGCTTTTCCCCTTTCCTTTCCTTTCCTTTCCTTTTATTCAAGTGTCCAAGTTGCCCAAGCACACTAAGTTTTTAAATGTCATGGGAAGGATTCAAAATTTCATTAAGAATACAGAATACGCTGACAAATATTTAATTCAGTAAAGCAATTTTAGATGCTTTTCTCCCCCCTCTTTTTTTTAAAGCTATGGAAATGACATTGGGCAGAAT
This sequence comes from Tetrax tetrax, assembly GCA_009806455.1. Classification (NCBI taxonomy): domain Eukaryota; kingdom Metazoa; phylum Chordata; class Aves; order Otidiformes; family Otididae; genus Tetrax; species Tetrax tetrax. The sequence goes on from WHYT01017606.1 coordinate 586,222, forward strand.
AAAACTGTAACAATTAAAAGGAGAAAACCCATTCTGCACTTACAAAAGCAAGTAGCCTAGCTTAAACATTCACAGAGGTGTCTCACATACTCAGACATCGTTGAAGAAGAAGAAATTTAGTGCTCTCAGTGGTGATTTACAAATTCACAGTTCTATCAGTTTTCTTCTATTGTAGAAAAAAAAATAAAACCACAATGATTTTAAATAGCAAGCTAAGGTTGAGATCTTTTTTATGTTCTAAGAAAAAGGAAGGATAGAGAGCATTTTTGGTAATCCAAATTATTCTGTATTAAGAAAAATTGTAGTTATAACAAAAGTCTGACCTGCACCTGTGTGTTGGCCTTCCATACTAACAGCAAACAGTCATAGCTGTAACACTTTTCAGGCCCCAGTTCAAGAAAAAATTCTCTATCATGCATTTGTCTCAATAATTTATATATTATTTACCATTGATGATGGGGATAACTGAACCTTCATGATCTACTTAAGACTCAGAACAAGACAGGTATCTTCCTCAGTGAACGAATTAGGGACACAACATCATCTTCTGTCTCCACCATAAGCATGCTGTGCTCCAGTATTTAACCAGGGGAACCTTCTCAGCCATCTCCTGCAGCTCTCTAAGAGCTTTATGGTGTCCCAGCTACTTTCAGGAGATAAGCTAGTGTTGTGGTTTTGCTTAGTGAGGGGGGGCCTAAGGTGGTAGCTTCTGTAGGAAACTGCTAGAAGTCGCTCCCCTTTGTTCAGTGGACTCGACTGGGCCTAGGGCGGACCCACTGCTGGCCAAGGCCGAGCCGATTGGGAGCAGAATGTCCCGTGATAACGCCTCTGCGATAACGTATTTAAGAAGGGGAAAACAGAAAAAAAAAGAGAAGATGTGACGAAGCTGAGCAGGGGCAGAGGCGCAGAGGGGGAGGCGCAGGCCTCCGGGGCCTTGCAGGCCTCACCCTCTGGCCTCTCGCCAGGCGGCCGACTGGGCCCAACTCAGCCCAGTCTGGCTGCAAGAGGTGGAGAGGAGATGAGATGGGATGAATAATGTGAAGAGATCCTGAGAGGCTTTTTGAGGCTTCTGCCAGCCCGTTGTGAAGAATGAACTTTTCTTGTGAGAGAAACAGCTGCAAACACCAAGGTCAGTGAAGGAGGGGGAGGAGTAATGTGGCTCCTGGCCAAGATTCCCCTGCAGCCTGTGGTGATGACCATGGTGGAGCAGGTTGTCCCCCTGCAGCCCATGGAGGTCCGCGGAGGAGCAGAGATCCACTTGGAGCTTGGAGCCCGTGAAAGACCCCGCACCGGGGGAGGTGGATGCCTGAATGCGGCTGTGGCCCGTGGAGGGCCCGCTGGGACAGCCGTTCTGGAGAGACTGCTCTCCGTGGAAGAGATAACCCACGCCAGAGCAGTTTAATGAAGGACTGTGGCGTATGGGTGGGACCCCACACTGGAGCAGGGGAGGGATGTGAGGAGTTCTTTCCCCAACTGTGAAGCAGCAGCGTAAAACAACGCATAATGGACTGACCGCAACCCCCATTCCCTCTTCCCCCCTGTGCCGCTCGGGGGGAAGGTAGATAATGTTAAGATTGGGAAGTGGGAGGGGTGGAGGAGGTTTTCTTGTTTCTCTGTCTCATTATCCTGCTAGTTGCAGTAAGAAATGAATAGTTTTCCCCAAGTCGAGTCTGTTTTTGCCTGTGACGGTAAGGATTTCTCCCTGTCCTTATCTCAAACCTCGAGTCGTTTTTCTTAAATTATCTCTTTTTTCTTAAATTATCTCTCCCTGTTCTCTCGGAGGGTGGGGGGAGTGAGAGAGAGACTGCGTAGTCTGGTCCAGATCGGGGCTAAACTACGACAGCTAGTTAGTTCAGGTCTTCCTTTACTATAGATCAGTTCCAGTAGCAAATACTGACTTAGCTAAAAGTTGTAATGGGGACTGGAAGAAACACAGTTTATTATAAAACATGTATATGTATATTTTTTAATAGATGACATGGCATTAAGGTGAGATTAAAAAAGAAGTAACAGCATACTTTATCAATATATAGAGACCACTGATGGGAGCTAACCTGAAAATGACTGCAGAAAAAAAAACCACACAGCAAAAACCATCAGAAGACTGGTTTCAAAATCAAGTTTGGGGAAGTCAATGGGATAAATAATAGCAAAAGTCATTATGAAATAGCTACATTTGATACTCACAGTACAGCTTCCTATTATTGGCTTTTTAAAATCAAGAAATTGCAGGAGCCAGTCTCCCTCCATATACACATGCACAACTTACAATCTGACTTTAATAGAGACGTTTCTCTCAACTGTCAAGAATATCCTTGAAAATATTACAAAACCCACTAAAAATAATAAGATTTAAATGTCATTTACCAACCTTCTTGTAGTCCATTATATTTCCTTTTCCTTGTGCCTTAAAGAGAGAGAGAGAGATTTTATATAAGACATTACGTACTACACACTAGAGTTGCAAGAATAAAGAATGCAATTAGAAGAGCTACTACTTAAAACATAATTGACTTCCTTTAGGAATCTGATACGGAAAAACCTGAAAGACAATCAAATGTGTTGCCAGCTTATACAACATGGTTCTGTTTCAGATGAGAGCTGCAGATACTCAATGTAAATTTTAGGGTTTTTTTATTATGACTTGTAGTTAAACATTGGTTAAATCCAAAATGTTTTGGTCTTAAGAAATCTTGCTGTGTGCATTAATTAATCTCTCCCAGGAGATTCCGAAATAAACTACACTTCATATCAGCAATAACAAGATTTATTTTCTTAAAAGAGAACTCTCCATATATCTGTAGTGATTTGCACACTGGTAACAGTCTAGAGCACTCAAAAGCGGATATCAGGACCATGTCTGCCCTATTAGACCTAGACAGAGGTGCTTTTGGTTTTGAATTGTATTTAAGTATCAGCATCATCATTTACTTAAGCAGCAGATACATACAACCTATAACTCCTAACATATTCAGAAAGAAGTATACATAAATTTTAAATTTCTTCTTGCCCAGATGCACAAGAGTACATAGTCCAAATTCCTCAATTTTGTCATAGAATGATGTAGAAGAGAAGACAGAATCATAGAATAGTTTGGGTTGGAAAGGGACCTATAAAGGCCATCTAGTCCAGCCCCCCTGCAAGGAGCAGGGACATCTCCAACCAGATCAGGTTGCTCAAAGCCCCGTCCAACCTGGCCTTGAATGCTTCCAGGGATGGGGCATCCACCACCTCTCTGGGCAACCTGTGCCAGTGTTCCACCACCTGCCCTACAAAAAACTTCCTCCTTATACCCAATCTAAATCTACTTCCTTCTATTTAAAACCCATTGCCCCATATTCTATCACAACAGGCCCTGCTAAGAGGGCTTCTCCCTGTCTTTCCTGTAGGCCCCCTTTAGGAACTGGAAGGCCACTGTGAGGTCTAAGATGTCTGTGTCTTTCTCACTCAGTGGCAGTGCCCTGCCAGACCCAGAGCATTTCTGCTTAACCAATCCGAATCCCTTCCCTTAGGTCAGATCCAGTTGTGTCACTATCACCTCAAACAACGCCAGCTCTCCTCTTTTCAGGTACAATGAGAAAAAAATTACCCATTTCTTTCTCTCTAGCCTCCACAAGGGAAGACCACAAACCTCAGTTCTTCTAGAACTTGTCTCCTGAAAATGTGTAGGTTAGGACCACTACCCCTCCGTGTCCTCTGTGGGGACTTCAGAGAGCAGCTAAGAGGAGCAGTTCAACTGGCATGAGAGCTGAGGCCTGCACTGAAGAGGAACACTATGTGGCAAAGCACAGCTTTGAAGAGATGTTGCCAAGATGGCACAGATTTGGAAAATATATTAATTTTTGTAAGAGAGGAAAAAAAAAATAGATAAAAGAATCAACAAGAGTCTAAGCAAGCAGAACAGTAAGGAAAACAGTATATAACAAAACTGATTTTACTGAAGGAGAAAGGGGACTGATCCACAAAACCTCTTTACTACACTCTTTTAGCTTCTTAAGAGTCAGCTTTTCTGGAGTGCATATTAAGAAAACAGCCTGATAGCAGCTGGGAGTAGCAAAACCACTGCCAATAACTGCATCCTTATTTGTGTATTCCTTTGTCTTTGATTTGCCAACTTTTATTCATGCCGGTTGGATCTTATGGCTTCTTCAAATTGTATCTAGTAGTTACATTGTATATTAGAACACAACGGAAACATGTTCTTTAACAAATGATTCCCTATATGCAGATTCACACTGCAGCAGAGAATTTGCAAACATGTTTGAGGCATACGCTTTTTAGTCTCAGCGGTAGCAGAAGAGGTGTGCTCAGCATGCCTCCTCCTGCGTCTAATACACATTACAAAAGCAAGAATGCTTTCTCGTGCTCTGTTCCTCTCTACCACTCAATGGCAGCTGTGCTTCTCCAAGCAGCAGCGTCATCTAATCTGTTTCCTAAGTCTTCTTTACTACAACTGTTCCTTTGCTTTTTTTTTTTTTCTTTTTATCCTCACAGTAGTTTGGCTCTGACTTTTACTGACCCCAATCTCAGACGCATAGATCTTTTTTTTTTCCTTTTACATCAGACTTCTGTATCTGGTTTAGCTTCCTCAAAGGTATTAAGCCTGATTTGCAGAAGTTAAGCACTCTGGTCAAACTTAGGTAACTTTCTAGGTCTCACTGCTTGGCTGGGGAGCTCAGCCTCTGAATGTCGGGGCTCTGGGCCCTCAAAGAGAAGTATCTGCTTACCAGCACATCAGAGGCGTGAACTGCCAATTCAGCTCAGCCTTCCTCTTCAACACCAAAGATCACCATGTGCCGTTAGTGAGGGACAATAATACCATGACATTCTTCATTAATAAACGAGGTGGTGTGAAATCAATTCACCTTGCCAGGAAGAAGGATCCCCTGAATCCCCCATGAAATTACTCAAAATGCATCAGATAAGCAGATCACAAGTGGATGGTTTAAGACAATGCTTTTGGAGCAGGTTTTCAGGAGGTTTTCCAAGACCAACTTTTCTTTATCAGATAAGATGGTCCCTTTTGCATGTTTTAAAACCTGTACTTGAGAAATGATTGATAAAGCATTTGATAAATGCTTTTCTTCCAGCCCCGCTTCTTCTGAGAAGGCTCAGAAAGATATGGCAAAGGGTACACTGATTACCTTGGCCTAGATGAGATGGTTCTAGTTTCTGACTAGAAATTACAAACGCTATGACCTAAGATGAATTTCTAGACCTGTTTTTGAGGAATTCTGCTTAATTTCTTCACTCAAACTTTGATCTTTTGTACCTCACTGTTTACATGTTGGATGCCTGTTGAAGTTAGAGAATTTTTGCTCTCATCTAGCAAGAGTTATCTGTAAGTGGCTAAAAGTGACCAACTTTTCTGTCTTTTGACCCCTAGGAAATCTTCCATCCTATAATCCTGGATTATCGGCTAAATTTTAAGAATGCAGGGCTTTCCAAAAGCTCAGTGGGACTGCATTCAGCAACTATTACAACATTTCATCTGGAGAAGAGCTTTCAAGCATTTCTTTGTCTGCCTACCACAGTGTTTTCTAGGAACCCTTTAAGGAGTGTTGTGTTTTGTTTTAAAAAAACACCAACAGGTGTTTCGGGACTCTACTCCAACCCATACTCCTTTTAAAAGACACACTTGACCGAACAGTTAATTGGACATTTTAGTTATGCACATTAATGCACAAAGGTGAAGGGTGTTTGTGGTGAGGTCAGTGAGAACAGGAGAGACTCTGATCTTTATGGATCCTTCATTCATAGATGTATCTATCTGTCTCCATGCATACACACACACATGTACATACACCTACATATTTTTTTCCTACTATGACAAGGCTTTCCCCTGTACACATTCTACATCTCTTTTAAGGCAATCCCTAAATTTCATCCAAATCAGAATCTAATCTTCTCAAAACACATATATTTAGCATTGGTGCAACCTTCCACCTCTGGATATCTGATGTATTTTTCTCTTTCCAAATGAAGAGACAAGGGGGCTTTTAAAAGGTCTTCAGCTCAGAAGCAGAAAGGTGCACATGGCTCCCTCCACTCAAAGGTTCCTTGGGAACAGCAACTGTATCCAGACCTCTACCAAGAGAGCTGTGGTGAGAAAATCACGTTCTGGGCACTCCACAGCCGTTCAGGCATCCTTCTCGACCTCTCTGAAGACTGCTTTCATCTAAGATATGCATGGCAGGCACTGAGTTCCAGCCACATGCTTTTGGAGCAGGATACCACTGTAGAGGCTACTGGGTGCAAGAGGGCTCTCTACCTCCGCTTTCTTGAACTCCCAGACCTTTCTGCAGGAGGAGGAAGCTGCCAAGGGGAGGTGCTCCCTTCAACCCATCGAATGAATGCTTCTATGGGCAAACAATCAAAGGAGAACGCCGGATTACTTAGCAGTAATTAAAGGTCCGTAATGTGATTTCCATATGCCTAGTCATAAACTCAGCTACTAAGAAGAATTTCTACCTGACAAGGACTGAGTGCACTGCGCGTGCTTTGCCTATTTAAACCACACAAATGACACTGTGCAAGAGGGTGGCTTATGAGCATACTCTTACAAGTACTGCCAACATGAGAAAGTCTCTGGTTTGAGTGCTTTGCCTACACTGCATGTCACTCAGTGAATGTGACTATGGATGATACCTCAAAGAGCTTGTAGCTAATGAAAGGTAATTTTCCTCTCTAGATCAACACAACCCAAGAAAGGCTTTTGGATGAGGTGTTGCACTTTGTATTGAGCTAAAATAGTAGCTACTAGATACTTCTGCCTAGTGCATGGCACCTTTATTTTTTTCCCCCCTCCCTTGAGAGAGAACTGCTTCATTGTTTCTGTAATGCCTATTTTCAGTGTGAGAATTAGTAAGCTGACAGACGGCACCCCTGGAGTCCTGCAGCCTCCTCTAGATTCTGCAGATGGGAAATAGTTCGAAAGCTTTTATACAGTGTGCTGTGGTAATACTATTATTCTCCAACTGCAATAATCCAAATCCATTTAAATCCAACTTGCATATGAGCCTTGTATTAATACTGCAGAATTCCAAAATTCCTCATCACACATTATAAACTACCAGCCTCTAATCCCCGAATTTCATACCACTGTAAGGTTGTAGATTCTGTATATACTTCCCAAAATTTCACTGCTGAAGAGACTATGCCTCTTGCTTGCAATATGTGAAGGCAGGCTGCAACCTGGCCATCAGGAACACAGAACTAGGCAGAGGCTCAGACTCCACACCCTCTACCTGAGAGCCCTGCTTTCAAACCAGCAAAGAAAGGAGTCATCAGGAAGCACATCTTGAATTAATATACTTGCACAGAGCTAGCTTCTTATCGAAGGTAGCAGCCTTTCTCCTGAAAAAATCCGTGTAACGGCTGCAGGAATTTCCAAATGTTTAGAAAGACGAAAACATGTCCAATTGATGCAGGAAGAACTCAACAGAATGCTTAATTTTGGCCATTTTGGTGTTTTCTCCCCTTTCTGTCCCCTACAGTTATCTATTTGTGTTTAAGCAACATCCATGAAGCTATTCATGGACCTGAATCCTACTGTGCTACATGGCATGTAAAAAAAGGTCTACACCTCGTAGCTATCTTATTCTTAATGCCTTCCTCATCTAAGGATTAGAGGAGAAGAACAGCAGAGAACTAAGAGAATGAAGGTTAAGGACATCAGCCAGTTAGATCTCACAAATATTTTGTAGTGGTCAGGAAGCCAAGTCCCCCAGATCTTTCTCCCCCTCCAAAATTACCGCTCCCAGAGACAACCTGACAGAAGGAAAAGCATGCCTACCTTTCCACTACTGTAACGCAAAGTTCTCTGCTTTAAGCTGCCAGTGAAAGCAGCTTTAAGCTAAGACATGGGACTGCACAAGTGTTGCAGAGGAACAGACATATGCTCCACGCAAATGAATCCGCTTGTTACACTGACACACAGAAAGCTGACAGAGCTTGACTGTCAGGTCCCTAGATTTCCCCCTCTTCAAAGCGTGGGAGAGAGAGGTGTTAAGTACTGGAGAGCAGAGGTAACCTCTAGGTTGTCTCGTCCGTTGTCAGTTTGTAAGTTTCTCTGCAGATTCAAAGTACAGATAGGAAGAGAGATACAAGTGACAAAACTAGGAAATTCTAAACAATGCTTTAATTTACCTCTCTGATCTGTTTAATCCATGCCTCCCTTCCAAGGAATTCCTGATGGAGGACTGCAGGAGCAGAGTTCAGACTGAAGGCCATGGTGTCACTAGAACTTTCTTTAACAAATGGCTGAAGGTCCGAATGTAGCTGAAAGAAGAACATCTTTCTTCAGTTCCCAGGAACAGTCTATCCATATCCACCCACTCACCAAATCAAGGTCCACATCCTGATTCTATACCTACTCACCACTTTCTGCTCTGACACTTGTACTTTGGTTGCACTTTTTCAAGTTTGGGGGAGGGATAGGAAGAGGTTGAAAGCACTGCAGTGGCAGAAAGCTGTGGTAAAGAGAAGCATGTAGAGAATCTGCAAAGAAATGAATAAAGGACAGCTTGCAGAGCCAGGCAAGTGATGGGACACAGCCAGGTAAGCGACTGTCAGGTGGCAGGAAGCAGAAAGAATGATCCAGTCTTTGGTGGGAAGAATATCAGTTTTTAATCTGTGAAAGGTAATACATTCTACTTTTCAGTACCTGAGGAAGTTGATGCAATACAACCCTCCTTCTGACAAAAGAAACATTACATAGCTGGGAGCTTTCTATGAAAATTGTGCAATCCTTTATACACAACTGTATGTCAACAGTGAATGTACTAATACTGAAGCATACTCAAAATATTAAGGCTGTAGGCTGCACTAGAAGCAATTTACTGGTAGAGTTGTACCTCGTAATAGCATATAGTGGCACTTCTGTGACAGTAAAGCTGCGCTTTATAAATCCTCTTCCTTCTCCTGGAGAAACTAGAAACTGTCTAAACCAACTCAGCTGAAGTGGATGGGAGGTCTGTCTGCCTGTCTAAAGCTACACCTTGCAAGTAGTGCAACAAAGTAGGAGCAGATCTTTGGAGCAAAACAAGAGTGGCAAGGATCTGAGTTCACAACGTGTGTGTATTCCTTTGGACTAACTCTAGCTGTGGACTGAAGAACTACTAACGGAGGCCAGAGCTCTTCTCTGGGAAATCCTACTGATGCAGAGGTGTAGGCTGCTCCTGTCTGTACCTGGTGATGTCCATCCTTATCCTCCAGCTAGCTCCTCTGGAAGTTACCTCCACAGCAGATTATTCAGAAGGGAATGTGTGTAGGTCTTTCAGCCACTGCAGCTCACGCCTCAGCTCTTGTGCAGCTGCAGGCGGCTGAGCCTCTTGGAACAAATCTCTGCAAGGTAGCAGCTGAGACCCAACACATGCTTCCTCCTGCAACTCCTTCTGGGACAGTGGCTTTAGGAAGAATGTAGGAACAGAGAAGGTAAAGTTTTAAGCTGCTACAGAAAAATGCACTATAGGGACATTAACAGAGCCTTGAATGAAATAATCTACGTTGCCAGGAGTGTGATTTTGCCAGTTCATAAGCGCTGTTCGTACCAGCAGTTTCTGCAAACACCTTCACACCAGGCAGCAGTCAAATCTCTCAAAATCACTGACCTGCTGGCAAAAGTCTACAGCATAGTGGCAGTATATGGCAGAGCTTGAGAGCAACACGTCTTATAAGTCTCTCTGTATTTAAGAACCCAGAATGAAAGGAAAAGGCGTACCTTATGACTCATAGACATGTGCTTTCCATACTGAAATGCCATGTCCTGAATCTCAGTGCCGTGCTTTGCTAGCTCCATTGCAGCCTGGCAGCTCTTTGCCAGCAAGGCGCTATGCGACAGGAAAACTTGCTCCTTCCACGTAGATATGCCGATATCGTCTGTAAGACAGTTCTCCTGAAAATGAAACAAAGGCTAACGTGAAAACACAAAAGCTGCAGCTGTGTCAGGTCGCAGAAGTTAATGGTGTGGCACAGGATGTGCCATGTGGTGAGTAACAAAACTCCTGGTGCCAAGGTGCTAAATAAGAAAGGGCATTCTTTGGGGATGAGTAGAGAAAAGTACCAGAATAAATATACTAGCAGCTTCAACAAACAACATTTTCTGCTCAAAAAGAACAATGCAAAATGCATGGAGCTGTCAACAGATTCCACGTAGATCCTTTTCTTAATGACTGTATCATTACACTGAACATTAACAGCTGATTATGTTCCTCCTGAGGTACTGGGGAGAAAAAAAAAGAAAAAAAGAAAAAAAGAAAAAACCCAACCAGAGCACACTGCCACTGCAGCCCCTTGCCAGTTACCATGAACCAACAATCCCAAACAAGTCCCTGCAATTTCTCCTTTGTAGTCATGAAAAAAATTACTATAAAAAGGTATTAAAAATCCTTATAGAATTGCACTGGAAAAATGAAGAACTGTGATGGAGAACTTGTACCTCTGCCACTCCCATATTAAGGACAAGGAATGACTGAAAGTATTAAAAAATAAATAAATAACACTGTGATTTAGAAATGTCAGATATTAACTTTCCAAGGGGACTGAGAGAGATCTCAGTGATGCCTCTAGTGAACTTCATCACCTTGACTGTAAGGTCAGAGATGTTCAACACTTCTCAAAATCCTTTGTATCCAAAATATTAATTTGGATAACTTAGCACAAAGTTTTTTAATTAACACAAATTCAATCCTTTCTCCCCCAAGCCCAAATTCAACTGCAGGTCCTCTGGCTCACAAGGTGTTACTATGCCACTATTTTACCAATGGGTGTTCAAAGCTAGACATGACTTGCAACCTTTCTCATATATACACGTTACCGTCACACCTTCAGGAACTCTCTAAAGAGGCAAAAAAAAAACCAAACCCAGAAAAAGACCACAGTTGTTTTGCTTAGAAAAAACTAAAATCAGTAATGATAAGCTACAGAAAAAATGTAAAGCATACAAATGTTAAAAAGTTTGTAATTTCTCAGTTCAGCCAAATCTGTAGCATACACTAAGCCAAAAGGTATTCTTTAAAAGAGTAATAAAAAAAAAAAAACCACACCACTCTTACATAACAAGACTTTTCCCTCAAAGTGATGTCAATTAAATTACTTGGAAGCAACCAAGAAGTAATGCTGTGTGACCCTATAGTTTTCCAGCAAGGTATTATCTGTCATGAAATTGGTAACAAATGAAATAGAATCCATCCATTCAGCTCTAATTTTCCTCCCTTATGGATATCGCCCAGAAGTGCTGCGTTACAAGGGAGAGGATAATTTGAGACTAATGGAAAAAGTAGGAGAATTCTGCAATGCCAAGTAACACAGAGCTGTATCAAAATGCCTTTGCTTTCAGACATACTATTAACTTATACAAGGAAAGTGAAGAACAGAGAAACCACATGTTTGCTATTATGCATATGATAACTTATTAAGTCAAGCCTAAACTTTCCTCGTGTTTCATTTTACTGAAGTATTTTTGTTTTACTATCTTAACTCAGCCCAGAGCATGTGCAAATTCCCATGACTGGCAAAATATCAAAATGAGCATTTAATTCAAGTAGTTTCCTACATATCAAGTCTTTTTTTTTTTTTTTCCCCCCACTCAGATATAGATCAATTTATTTTAAATTTAAAATCAGGAGCTCTTGGAAGACGCAACACAATCTTTTCCTTAACAACCAATCTGCTCAGTGAAAAAACAGTATTTACTAAAATTTGCTGGATGATATTGAAAATTGGCAGGGATTTTTATAATTATTTGTTTTAAATCCAACCAAGACAAAAATACTCTAGAAAGGTATTCTGAAACACTTTATGAAGTTACAAAATCTTTTAGAAGATCCCTAAGCTGAAAACATTTGCTTGCTGGAGCCTTTGAGCAGTAACAGAAATGTGGACCTTATCAAATATCAACCGCAGGAACTGAAGAAGCTTAAACAGTCATTGCAACTCAACATATACAATGAAATTAATTCTATGATTTGTTACAAAAATATATTCGTCTTGAACAAGGTTGAATTTCATCACAGGATTGAAAATAATTGCACAAGTTACTGTCTGCTACATGAACATCACGTAGGACCATCAAGCATCTAAAATGGACATCCAACAACAAAAAAAAAGGACAAAAATTTGAGACATATTTGAAGACATGATATTGAAATCTTAAAAACATAGGTATTGTGAATCTCTGGGTTACAGAACGAAGGCAGCTGTAAAAAGGCATTATGCCCATATGGATGTGTTTCAGCATATGAGCCTGCAAGCCAGAAATGTATCTGATTTTGATCACAGAACGTCTTATGACCACATACCCCTAAAGTTTCTGCTGCTCAAAAAGGCAGAGGCAGACACAACCTTTCTTCAGCAGTTTTCAAACAATCCAAATATATTTTTTCCCCAAGCTTAACTTGTGTTATATACAAACTGCCCACCAACCACACTGCATTCTTACAAGAAAGGTACGTGTGAGAAGATCTAAACACTATTTTAAAGCATCAAGGGAAAAATGAAACTGGTTTTAGATTGTAAAGTTTGTGAAATCCGACATCATGACAGCACTTATTATTTCATAAGTTGTGTTCTGTTTTGTCAGCAGCTGATATTTCAAAGGATAAATATAAAAAGTGGACATCAGCTGGCCCAGAAGACTCCTAGCAGCCTTTTGTATAAAATCCTTTAAAAACTCAAATTAATTCTTGCTGTAGTAGACAGTGCTCAGACATTTGATTAACTATTGCCTATGGAGCAACCTCATTCAGAAGTTCCATTTCCAAGAAACAGGTTCAGATCACAACCAACCCTGATGCTGTCTGAGTAGCAGAAGCTTGATGAAAAGAGATGAACCCCTTGCCAGCCCTGGAAGAAAACAGCCAACTCCAGTTTATATAACGTCAGAATGAGAGTACTGGGAAATATCCGAATCCAGCTCCGTTGATCATCATTTCCCATGGGAAATTAAGAACAGCTGAGGGTGCTTCCATTTTACTAATGGCAAGTTCAGTCACTGTTTTGTTAGGAAGAAATTGTCTAGTTCAGGCTTTTTTTTTTGTTAAGCTACTTCCATAATCTAAATTGAGGTTGAAACAATAATCTCAGCCAACAGGAAACAAAAAAATCTTAGAAAATGAAATTGCAGGACAAAATCTGCAATCATAACCATCGGGAAGGGCAGCTCACAGTGATGGTTACAAGGATCCCCAGTACAAAAATACTTACAATAACTCAGTTTGATTTGTCACACCAAAGATGATGCTTATATGCAGTTCAGCTAAAAACATATTAAGGAAAATATGAATGTTAACTGTGTCTTAAAAGTGCACAAAACCATTTGCAAAATGAGGAAGGAGTAGAAGTCAGACTTTTCAACGTAAAACTTCAGCTATAGTTTCTAACAGAGCCTTTATTTTATTTCCATACCATGGCAGCTCTCTCTTAGCCATTTGCTGTTGCACAAAATGATCAAAAATGTCTGAACCACTTATATCAAACTTTAGTTCAGTTCTCAATGGGCAAATAATCCACAGAAATATTTTTAAATAGCATTTTAAAGTTTTAAATTAGGTAGTTCAAGAACTTCTATTTTACATAAATAAAATCCAGTGCAACTATGAATCCTTCCACCAGTAGCAAGACCCTGCAAAACATCTTGCACGTGGTTCATGTAAGCTTTCAACAAATGTGTTCCTGCTTGCTGAACATGACAGGGCATGTTTTACTGGCCTATTAATACCTGTCTTCACTGCTTTCGGAAGAACAAGGGTGTCTGCAAGTGGGTCACTAAGGCATGCCACCGACTACCGAATACTTTTATTATGACACTGTAAAAAAAACCAAACACATGACTTTTTAAAAGTTTGAAAAATTATATTAAATTTAAATATCTTTCCACATCTGTTACTTTTAAATCTCTCTGGAAAAGCTTAGTATTTAAAAGAACAAAAGCAGTAAACAAATTGCATTGGCCTTCTTTGTAGCTACGCCTTTTTATTATCCCCTCTGACACATTTACCCATTCTGTTCACAGATGTTCTTTACTCAAATTCCATATTTTATCCTTCCCTTTTGCCTTGCAACAGAAATATTTGGTTTTAAAAAAAAAAAAAAAAAAAAAAAGCAAGCTCTGACTCAGACTGCTACCCTGCTAAAAGATGTTTTACATGACTCAAAATACATTTGATTTACCTCCTATGGTAAAATTTATAAGGAAGTCATTTACTTACAACATAGACTCATAGCAGTCCAGTTGATGGACACGCACAGTGTTCCAAAACATTATTCCTTATAGCAGGACAGGCGACCAAACATCAAAGAAGAATTGGTACAACTCACTGCATGTAGTCAGTGTTTTGCCAGAAAACAAACTTACTTTCATTTAAAAACCCTATATTGGTCTAAACCAAATACCTGTTAACTCACTATTTGTTACAACGAGTACTTGCCACCAATGTATTTATTTTTAAAACTGGTTTTACATATTAGTTATACACAATTTTCACACAATTACATCAAAAATTTCAAAAATACCCAGCAGCTCTTCTAGCCATCAGTGGAACATGTTGGAAATGGCCTTGTCTTACATAGCAGTCCCCTTCTGACACTAAAAATGAGTTTTGACAATGCACATTTGGCATCATCTAGATATTCTGGAGGTGAGGGGAAAAAAACCCAAACACGGCAATTTTCCATGAACATCCCTAATACTTTAAGATTGCAAGAACGGTCTGGCAGGTAAAGCACAAGGGCCAACACCCTCAAGTTCTGCTCTTAATTTTGCTGCTTGACCTTGAGCTTCCCTGTATCTCTTGTGCCTGTTCAGTGAACTGACAGTGATGCTAAAGCATTCTTTATTAATATTTGTTAAATGTTAACTGAATTTGTTATTTATTCAGTTTCATCTCTGCACTCACTGAAGGCACAAATTTTTACTCAGAAATCACAGAATTATCATGATTGGAAAAGACCTAAAAGATCATCCAGTCCAACCATCACAAATACTTCTCAGCTAAATCATATCCCTCAACACAACATCCAAACGCTTCTTGAACACCCCCATGGTCGGTGACTCCACCACCTCCCTGGGCAGTGCATTCCAGTGCCTGACTACCCTTTCTGAGAAGTAATATTTCCTAATGTCCAGCCTGAATCTCCCCTGGCGCAGCTTGAAGCCATTGCCTCTAGTTCTATCACTGTCTACACAAGAGAAAAGGCCGACCCCCAGCTCACCACAACCTCCCTTCAGGAAGTTATAGAGAGCTATAAGGTCTCCCCTGAGCCTCCTCTTCTCCAGACTGAACAATCCCAGCTCCCTCAGCCGCTCCTCATAAGGCCTGTGCTCCAGACCCCTCACCAGCTTCGTAGCCCTCCTCTGAACACGTTCCAGGGCCTCAATGTCTTTCTTGCAGTGAGGGGCCCAAAACTGAACACAGTACTCGAGGTGCGGCCTCACCAGTGCCGAGTACAGGGGGACAATTACCTCCCTGTTCCTGCTAGTAACACTGTTTTTGATGCAAGCCAGGATGCCGTTGGCCTTCTTGGCCACCCGGGCACACTGTCGGCTCATGCTCAGCCGAGCATCAATCAGGACCCCCAGGTCCGTTTCCTCCACACAGTCCTCCAGCCACTCCGCCCCAAGCCGACTCCCTAATTAGGCCCAGATTTAGGGAAGACAGACAAGAACTGGGAATAGTATTCACAGAATTTGGTGTTGAGAGGGGATTTAGCACACAAAGCTGCAAAGGTTTATCAGATCACCCCTTTATGCTCCAGCTTACAGTCCAAAATATTAGCTTAAGCCACTAACGCAATGTCGTAAACCACAGCAGCTATTTACTACTTTGAACATGAGTGACAGCCCTAACCTTCCGGCTGTCTTTGCAACCAAAGCCTACACTTTGTAGTTTGGATTGTCACTTCAAATAAAGATGAAGAGTTAAATGTTATATTTATTTTCCCTGTTTCTCACAGAGCTAATGACTCGCTATGCAGACAAGATGAAGGATGACCAAACAGAACGTCAAAAATGGGATCGCTGTAAGATTGCATGTGGTTTTACAGAGGAAAAAAAAGTGGTAACGAGACCTGTCAAATAATTATATCCATTGTTTGTCTTCACAAGTAAATAAGGTCAGGCTTGTCAGGTCAAAGGATCCTTTAAATTTTCCTACTGGGTCATCCAAATGAAGTAAACAAACTTTTTTTTTTTTGGGTAAGCATTGGATCTCAGAGGAGAAAGATGATTTTTGCAGAGTTATTTTTGTCTAAATTGAAAGATAAAACCATCTAGGCAGACAAAGTTCACAACAACTATGTGCTAAGTAAGAAATCAGTCTATTTTATGGTACTGAGGAGCTTTATAACAACTGCATTAAAGACATATTTAACATGTGAAGTACAATTTTCCTGCCTTAAAAAAAAAAAAAGTGAGAGGATATGTTTCTGCTTTCTAAACGGAAGACATTCTCAGCAATGAAAATGTCATTACTAACATCTCTATGCCCTACTCTTAAAAAGAAATAAAGTTTGACATTTGAGACTTGGTTGCGGAGTAGATTAAAGCATTTGTCTTACTTCTAGGAAATAGAGTTCAGATTTTTGTTTCGGTCAAATTACAATTAAGGGTAGAGGGAAGACGTACAAAGCATACGAATAAGATAAAATAACAACTGACTTAGTCCATTTGGCAATCTTTGCTAAAGTGCTATTCAGGATACAAATGGGACACTGCATCAGCAGAACAGCTCGAGGAAAGCAGCAGGGATGTGTCTCATACGCAACATGGAACCAGATTTCTCAGAGGACAAGACAGAAAAAAAAAAATAGATCCCACACTTGTTTGTTCTAGGTCTCATCAGAAGCCATGTACTGCCCATTATAAAGACTAAACTTCAGACACTGTCACGTAATTTTCAGTATCTATTATGCCACCATACTAATTGTGTTTTGAATTAACTGGTTTCCCCTTAGGAAGCATATACTGTAGTTTCAGCTCTCATTAGACAGAAAAAGTCACTGACACAAAATAAGTCTTTTCTATTTGTAATTGGGCCAGGGGAGGGTAAACATTGTGCAGCTGTACTTAGTTTATCTCACAGTTCCCTCACAATCTACACATGTGGAGTGCTTCAGTAAGGCAACAGAAAATAAACAGAAAAAGAAAGACTAAGAAAAAAAAGATTAAGACCTTCTGCAGTGGCAGGAACCCAACAGAGCCCACAACATTTCTCATTTATGCAGGGGCCATGGTTAAAATTCAATGCAGTCTCATCGCTGCAGTGAGTTTGTAGAGCTTTACTTCTACACACAAATGAGTAGTGTTATTTTAAATATATCTGGTATCTACTTGCATTTAGAAACCTGCTTGAATACGGAAAATAAAATTTTAAACATTCTTTGCAAAAACATCTAAGACATCATCTGTTATGACACATTAACCCTGAGCACAATACTTGGGAGCAACCCTGAAGGCTGCCGTCTGTTTATCCATGGGTTAAGCACAGCAGGTGCAGAAGGACCGCAGAGCTCCCAGCATCGTATTGCTGCCAGGCTTCCACCCAGGGTCCCCTCCTGAGAGGTGCCAGAGGATGCTCTGTGCATGTTGTCCTCTGCGCGCAGCCTGGTGAGCCCGTGGCCCCAGGCGTCTCCTGAGTGCAGCAGTACTGCTTTCCTGCTACAGGCTCTTGCTTCCTCCGAGGAAGAGCTCAGCTCATCGGCGCGATCGCTCCCTACCTCACTGGTTTCAATCACCACAAGAGCGATACGCTTAAATGAGGTTAGTTTTAGTAACATGTCTTTGCTCCTACAGAGTAGGAGAGACAGACACTGATCAGGGAGTTGCTGGGTGCAGCAGCATCCTCCGCGGCCCAGCCGCTGTGAGCTGACAGCAGGCTCCGCTTGCCCACAGCGGTTTGGCTGGTGCAGAGCCACCCGCGCAGGTAACTACTACAGAGGTAACCCATGCAGCTGGGGCTTCCATTAAGATATTAATTTAACTACATACTACAACATGGCAATAGTAAACCAGAGCTGTAATCTAAATACACAACAAATATAAATTAATTCATCTACTTCTCCAATCTTCAAGCCATCGCACGTACTGAACGTTAAGATTCAGGTCTCTGAGGCAAACGAAGCATGTGAGAAAAACATTTCTGTAAATAAATCTACCTACTTCAGTGGATTTCAAGATAGATATTCACATATACAGCCTGCTCATCATTCCTACACAGTGAAAACTTGCTATCATAAAACCTGTAGAGGTCACGGCAAATTTAAATTATCAATTTCTTGAATGTGTTAAGATAGAGTTATGGCAAATGACAGAACGAACTCTTTTTTGCTCCAACATCCTGCCAAAGCAAGCCTACTTCAAGAAGTGTCTCTATGGGTTTCCTTAAATACCCTAGTCTTTATTACAAAAATAGCTAGATCTAATTTGACTACTTTTCATTACAATTCTTGCCACACAACACAGTACATCTGTAATTGCCCTTGAAGAAATACAAGAGTATTTGGTGGGAAACACTGGCAGCTGCTGTCTTTGCCCATGCCGACTCCTGCAATGCATGCACGGTGACTTTTGGTGGAGAAGAGCACAGTGCTACACTCCTACCGCTTCAGGATAAACCTCATGTTTATACTATCAGAAGATGAACACTCAGAAGAAGAAAGGACTTTATACAAGTCTGAGATAAGTTATTTCGTAAACATCTTTGGGCTTGGAATTGAGGGATTTAACATGAAAATATCAATGATGTTGACAACACTGTAATAAATGCCTCTAACAGAGCCTTGACTAGAAACCTCTGGAAATGTTCAAAAAGCCCACCGTAAGACATGCCTAAAGCTCCTGGTAATGATACATGATATTATTTCGCTAGGCATTCACAGAAATAAAATAGTCCCTCCTTGAGCATTTCTAGAAACTTCCATCAGAGTTCACAGGTGTCAAAACTACTGTTGAAACTCACTAAGACTGCAGCTAATTCTCTTCCTCCCTCTCCCTCCTCCTTTTAAAAAAAATGAGAAAGTCATTACATTTATTTTAGTCACACATTAATACCACCAGACTTCTTGGGTATGCAAAACTACTGAAATTCTTACCTCAGATGATTTTGAGTTTTCGTAATATATACCTTGAACTAAGTCACCAATAGCACTGGAAATGAGTTCTACAACCTGTAAAAGAAAAGGAGAAAAAGCCTTTAATTATCACCATATTTACTAACAAAGCTACCGCCAGATTCCGACAGAGATAAATGGTTATAACTTTCCTTGCAGAAAGCTAGTGGTGAAAGACAGCAGGATTTACTGGGATATATTCTGCGCAAGCTCTCTGCTAAAATCTCTACTACAGTAACTCTTCTATCAAAGTTTTAAGCTAATATAAATAAAAAACAAGACTGACTTCTTTTTTCCCCCCTAAAGTGTGAACTATGGAGTGTATTCTCACAAGGACATTCACAGAACTAATAAATCCCAGTTCATGAATATGAGACAGTACCTCATCTGGGCTTTGTTTTGTTTTGTTTTTTTCCTGCCAAGTAAATACTTCACAATACCTCTCATTGGGAGCTGTTAAAATTCTAATCTTCGTGGCTAATACAGAAAAGTCAGAATCCATAGAAAGGTAACCTTTCAAATGTGATCATTTGGTATTCGGGTGCCCTGGGAATGCACTGTGGATGTATTTAGTGCATGGCCTGAGGCTCAGCTGTACCACATACACTGCAAGTCTGCAGCATGGGAATGTTTAAATCAGATTTATCAATCTGCATTATCTTCAGGGTTCAGACTTTTTATTTTATTCAAGCGAAGCCTAAAAATCTGAACTTGATCCAGAATGTAAAACAAGCAGTCCATGGTCTCCCTGGAACTACCGTACAATTTAAAGTCGAGCACATGAACTATCTTAATTGGAACAAAATACTCAGATTCATTGTAAAATTAAATGCAGGCATTTCAAATAAGCACACCTTAAGGCTACCTTTAGTTGCTCAGAAAGTTTTAATTTCTTGAATGTTTAATTTCCTATGCATATGAGTCTACATCCGATTCTTCTTTTTGCTTCCTAAAATTCAATGCAGTTCTTATTGAATTAAAAGATTTAGTTTCAATTTTTATCGTTCTTGTAACTGAATACAAGAAGTCAAATGATAAAACCCCTAACAGAAAGATATTTTAACATTTAGACATACTTTATTTGATAATAAAAACACATTTGTATGCTAGTTTCAAGTACTAGCAGAAAGGTTGTGTGTTTTCTTTTTTTTAAACACTGGTTCATATACATATTCATACACACAGAGCAAGCGCTAACTTTAGAAATGGTGCTGATTAAAAGTCATGTTTTTTCTTGCAATGCATATGGGTTAATTTGCAAGACCTATAAAAACAGCCAAAAAAAAAAAATCACATTGCCCTTTAGGAAACTAGATACCAAAGAAATATTGTAGCAATATGAGCTGCAGAGGAACTGAAAGGACAATGATCCTACAGTGTTACCAGATGTGTTGAGTTATTTAAGTGGGGAACAGAGAAAATGAGGGGCTCTTTTTTTTCTCCCCTGTCCGCCCTTCTTTTTTTTTT
>WHYT01017606.1:619633-650847 GCA_009806455.1 Tetrax tetrax
AAAAAAAAAAAAAAAAAAAAGTATTTTTCTAAGGTAAGTGCAAGGCCGTGCAGATCACCACCAGGAATGAAATTCCAGTTTCAAGAGCACAGTGGGATGCTTGCATGAGGCTCCGTTACTTCATCAAACTTAATCTGATCTATGAAAAGCATCTGCTGCATAGCATCAGTGGCCTGGAGTCCTGAGCGCTGGGGAAAGCAATGAAAAATGAGGAAACCAGGTAATTTTCCCCTGTATCCCAAATTGACATAGAGGAAGAAAAATTATTACAGATTCAGCAGTATTCATGCAGTCACTGATACAGTGACTAGTTCTTATGCATCACTTTTCATCAGAAAATTGGAAAGCGACCAACATCCACTGTAAAACTTATTTCCTCCTGGTTGATGTAAGGGGAAAACAGTGACAGGGAACTGATGTTCCCCAAAATCATGCAGCATGCCAGTGGAAGAGCAGAAAACAGCATCCAAGTTGTCTCTTTTCTCATCACTGCCTTTCTGCCTGACCAGTGCCCTGTTCAACTCGCTGACATTTCCGAGAAGCAAGTTTGAAGAGCAGGAAAGGTAATTAAGTGCTCCCAACTGCTTTTCGTTTCATTTGAATGTTGAACTCCCCTTTAAACAAGTTCAAAGACAGGGAAAGGGAAGAAAGAACTGCCAGAATTAGCGGTTGAAAACAGCAGTGTCTCAAAAGAGACCAAAGGCAGCCTGTTCATAATCTCTTTTCCCACTGTTTTTCCACTCCTCTATGTGTTTTGGAGAAGTCTGCTCCCTCTTCTGTACTCAAAGTGAGCAGGAGTAATGTCATATTGAAAGAAAACAAACTTGTGCTCTATTTTTCATTTTCCACTTTGCATCAGCAACTTCCAAAGCATTGTTTTCCTCCCCCCAGGACCATCCACAGGCCTAGGAGTAACACACAGGATGATGACCAGTTCCTTGCAGGTGACAGCTGAAAGCTCACACAAATAATTTAACACTCTTTAAACATATGTTCTGCAACAGTTCTGCAAGAGTTTGGTTTGTTTTTTTTTTCCTAAGGAGGCACTACTCCAACACCTTTTGTAGAGATGTCATCTCTTCTGCTTTTAAAAGGTCAACACAAAGGCCATCAACTTACGATGAACACAGGGAAGAGGTGGATCATTAAAGCTAAAATCTCTCCCACTATTTAGGCAGACTAAGTGTATAACATGACGTAATTTCTGGACACAAGCACGTGAGTGCTAATTCCACAGCAAGACAGAACTCATGCTCTGGCCTTTCCATTTTATGCAAATACGAAATAGTCCAGAAGCCTGTCCTATGTTTCCATGCCAGACGAGCTCTGAAGGTTTAAAGATCAGACATTTGGCGAAACCTAATTCACCTTATCTGGTATAGTAACTTATTTGTCACAAATGCACAGCTTTAGTCCTTCAAGTGTCTTTGCATTTACTTTGACCCTAGTTTCTCAAACTCAGATTTTCTAAATATTGCTTGAAGAAATGAAACAAAACAGTGGTACTTAGGACATTCAACCAACACCATGTTGAATTTCCTCCCTTCTTTTCCCAAAATCAGACTAAATCTTTCAGGTAGTTTACTGAGGACCCACCTATAAGATAATTCAGGGGTTTAGAATTCCCAAAGCATTCTGCATACGTGATGACGCAGAATAGGGCCGCACATTTACTGTCATGGGTACAGCAGCCTGGCTCTTGCCTGCAGTTGACTGCCCTGGGAGATCCAGCTCTGTCTATTAAAAACAGCCATGTATTTTAATTAAAATGAAACTTGAAAGCTAGGAGGACTGCAGGGATATCACAGAATAGAATACATTTTGGTAGAACACTTTCTTTGAAGTCAGAAGGTATGATTCAGGCTCCTTCAAGCCCAGTAAAAGAATGGATTCTGGGCCCCACTCATCTTTCACAACATTTCTAAACACCCTGGATGAAAAGTAGACATTGCTGCCATCAGTTTAGCAACTGAAGCACTTTGTTCCCTTTACTTGCCTTCGAAATATTTTGTTTAAAGTTCACTGCAACATAACACTGCATATGTATTTCTTCCTGTTTTTCATTCTAGTTTTAAAAAAGGAATGGATTTGAGCTCCATTCAATGTGTGGTGGTTTTATTTTAAATTCAGCAGTTGAAATGGAATTGATTACACAGACCACTCTATTTCAGAGTAGTAACACAGTGTCTCTCCAGACTCTCCTGGATATTTTCAAAAGGAACATCAGGGAAAGGATGAAGCTCTTGTGGGAAGACAGGAAACAGCACTAGGAAGAACACAGCAATGGCTACATCTTTGTTCCTCATCCTTCCCAATTTCTGTTTGACAAACTCCCTCAGCTTTGCCAAATTCCTTTCAAGAAGGACCACAAGTCATTCCTTCATTTCTTAATCCTTCTCTTTATGTCTCTTTGTGCTGCTGGTGTTGAAGGAATATCCTTTCCTCATGTACCTGCTATCACAGACCCAACTCCTTGCTGCCAATCTGTAGACTTGAAAATGTAGCAAGACTTCTGCACACAAGTAAAGAAGAAAATTAGATAGTCAGGAAATATTAAATATACAGATAAAAGTTCCTTCAACTGGCACTTGTCTTCCCTCCCCAAACAAGAGTTTATTTTTGGAAATATTTCCACACTTGAAAATTCCATGGAAAGTTCTTAAAAGTAAATATTCTCCGGCATTTGACATAGAAACATTGTAACACTAGGAAGCTAAAGATGAAACTCAATAAACAGCTAAAATTGGATTTTGATCGTTCAATAATACCTTTAAAAAAAAAAAAAAAAAAAAAAGGCTGTTTGAGATAATATTAAGACAGTATTTCACCAGAAACCAATGTAATTGCTTTTTGTCCTACTATGCACTCTCAATATGAATCTTATTATGTTTAAGAAAAAGATTTTAAACGAAGCCAAGAAAACAGAACTCGTGATCTTCTAGTGCTTCAGCTATAAAAAGAATGAAATTGGCATTGCAAATATCACTCATGGAGGACATCACCTTCCGCAACTTTATGAAAATCCATTTTCATTTTATAATTTGTATATGAGCTAAATCTATTTAGCAATGAATTCCCCCATGATGTTTATCCATGGCTGTGAAAGAAAGAGCTGTAATGAACATCTCTGCTTTAAGAAACTCAGACAGTGGCAATACCTATTCTAAGTAGGTGGTGAAGGAGGCAGCAGGGCTGCTGGCTCTTCAGAGACCTTTTTCACAGTGTGCATCTCACGCAGAACAAAACATCGCATACCGACAGTTTTCTTAAATTCAATTTCTTCTAATATTTTTTTTTTCTTTTGAATATCCATTTCCTACATATTCAGGAAGAGATCAACATCTCTGATACAGTTTCTTGTTAACAGATAAGGAAATATCAAACATAACCACTTTTTAATGCTTGCCTCGAATTTTTGAAAGGCAACTTCTTGTTTGAAGAGTGTGGAGTTTTCGCCTTTAAAAAAAAAAAAAAATAGAACCTTTCTTCCATAATTTAGCCTTAACATTCAATGAAATTGACTTTTTAATGTGTATATACACACATATGATATGCATCTCTCTCTCAAAGCAAATATTTTTGACTCCTAAACCATTTGTTTTCACTGCCAGACACCTGCCAATTCAGTGTCATACATTAAGGTAGCAAACAACAGAGGGACAGACACTGCTAACCCCAACTATCCAGAAGATACTTCCTAGCTATAGCGATTATCCTTGAGATCTTGGATGACCCTTGACTTTCCTCTCAACAAAATCAGCTTTTTCTTCAGTTTCTTCAAATTAGTTTTTACTTTCTTCTTCACTGAAGTTCAAGAGTCATCTCTGAAAAGACTACTCTCTTTCATGTATAGATATCATATTAGTATTTTCCAGACCATTCTGTTAATTAGAAAGAGGCACATTGTAGTTCTATCAGACAAAGAACTACTTAACCAGGTGTTAGAAGTAGCTGTGTGGTTTACCCCTGAGGAAGGCAATATTTATCTGGAATAAGGACAGGTTTTTAGTTCAGGAACTGAAGCAGTAAACATTGACTTTGATCTACTGTGCAGAACAGAGCAGCAGAAAGACATATGCAATTGCTACCACGAGGAAGGCAAATTCAGATGTAAGTTAGGGAAATTTTAAGTGAAACACTTCAGAGGCAAGAACATTAAATGGACTTTGTGCAAACCAGTATGAAAATCTTTAGTAGTCTATTGAAAATTCATAAGAACTGGGTGGATAACTTTTTCCGGTGTTACTTGCTCAGTCAAAATAGCATTGAGACAGAGCCTCTAATACTCACTATTCTGTTCTCAACAGCTCCATGCCTTGATCCTTTCAAAATATTCTTGCAGTATATTTTCAGGAAAGAGCTTCAACCTTAGACTTGATGATTCACAGTGATGCCTATGATTACGTATTTTGGTATCAGTCTCAACCCCAGTCCTTCCATGGGAAGAATGGCAGCAGCCATTCTGCTACAAGGTGCTGGTTGCGAGTCATATATGTCCATAAGGGATGTGGCAGAAATCACTTTTTTTCTTCCACTCCCCAACCCTCCCTCTTTTTTTTTTTTTTAACACTATTTTTTTCATGCAGAAGTGGGAGGACAGAAAACAGACTGAAATCTAAACATAAAATTTTTCAGCAGTGCCATGGCCAAGAACCACAGAAAAATAAACTCTTTCAATACAGATCTATACTAACCCCAGTGGAGTCTAGCTTTGGGAAAGTTTAACATAAGCATTAGCTTAAAAAATCAGTACAGGTGCAAAAGGCCACTAAGGTAAAGGCTAGAGTTATTTCAGGAACGCACTGATTAGGAATCAAAACAAAGTTAAGCAGTTGTAATCTCAAAACTGACATTCACTGCAATGCAATAGAACTCTTGCAGATCAAGACGACGACTGTTTCCAATCTATTACCACAATTACAGATTAAGTCTTATTTTTAGAATTTCAATTAAATTAATAAGCTAATAAGATGTGTCACCTAATCCTCTAATTTAACTTCTCCAAAAGATTGCTTTTCAAACATATAACCACAGTCATTAAGGTAATGAAATTTTACAAAGATTTAATTATATTATCAGTTATATATAGCAAACATGAAATTGAAAAAAAAAATCTGTAAAAGACTCAGAAAACTGAATACTTTATTTGCTCAGGAGTTATAGTTATTTTAGGGGCTATAAATTTACTTATTGAAAACAAAAGCAAATTATGCACTTGCTAAGGAACTATTCCACTGACACAAGCATGGAAAGGGGCAATGGGAAGAGCCACAATGCAGTAGAGTTAAGAGATTCACTACCATCATTCTACAATTTTATCATCATCATAAGAACTGTTACCTCTAATGACAGCAGAAATGCTAGACAAAAGTTTTAAGGCAGCAGCGTGGGGAAAATTTGATTACCAAGTACTGATTCTAATAGATTTTCATCTTTTATCTCTAATGTACAGGATTTTTTTTTCCCCTAATGCTTAAATACTTTCACCAACTATTATAAAGAGTGTCTTTTTGCCACCCAAGAAACTTCACATGACTGTCAACAAAACTTTAGTACAGAAAACTTACTAAAAATCCAGTCTTTGAGAACATTGGGCAGAAAACCAATGCATGTCCACTAAAGGAACAAAGCTTGTTTAAATTACAATCTCTTTTATGTTTTACTTTAAGGTAAACTAAAACCAAATTTACCTCTTATAAGCAGATGCAAATCAGTAAACTTTGGTGCACTCTAAAAATAACTATAAAAACAAATAATGGTTTTGTTTATATTTGATTCATAATTACATATGAATCCTAATGATGTATTTCTCAGTACTGAAAATGCATTTGTATTCTCCAATAAAATCTATGCTAAATTGTATGCCAATATTTAGTATGTATGTCAATATTTTAAGATACATAACTGCTTATTTAGGGTTGTCCAAAGAAGAGCTTTATTCTGCAATAAGGCATGATGGTTATGTTGTCTTATGTCACCTCATATTAGGTTAAAGGTTCAAAAACATTACAAGTTTTCCTTGGTTTTCTTCTCCATTTCCTGGACAAAACACGTTCCTTAAGTGTACTTTTCCATAAATCAGTTCAGAGCTCTTTAAGCTTATCTGTATTTTTCAGTAGTGTGTGGTTTTGAGATATGCCTTTATGGCACTCTACAATACTTAATTAGAATAAAAATACTCAGCAGTATAGATACTATCCTACTCCCTATCTAGTCCAGAACACCACCAGCAAAGAGTGCCTCAGGGGAAGCTACCGCAAGACAGACCTGATAATGTACTTGAGAAAAGCTGTTCATCCTGATCTCTAGGAAAAAAAATGCAAGTTGTTTTTCTTATTATTTTTTTTTCTCTCAAGAACTCAATTTCACTATCAAACTTCATAACCTGGGTCTCTCAATCCGATCAGACCTCTGCTTCTTACCAGATTCACGCATCAGTGTCACCCAGCTGCTCTGTGAGCTGATCACTTTAAAGGTACTCATCTCTGACAGCAGCTTGGACAGGGGAAGAAAAAGGAAGTAGATAAGTGAGCAGAGGTAAATTAAAAATACACACATGATGTGAAAATGGTTTTATCATCAGCTTCAGCGCTCTATCTTAACATTGTAACTGGGAGCAAACACATTACTTCTGGTTCTCACCTTTCCCCCTTTATTTTTTTTATCCTGCCTTCTCTGATCAATACAGCTACTGAATCTCAGATGGAAAATTCAGATTAAGGGTCTTTATTTATTTTTTGTAAAATATAACACTACTTAGCAGGTACTTATGGTTAAGATTTTCCACCAGAGAAAACAACAAAGAACAGCTCTTTCAAAATAACTTCAATTGCTCTGAAAATAACTCATCTCACAACTACATTTACCAAGAAGCACCTTCTGCTCCCCTCAAACAAAACGAAAAGTGCTGATCTGAGTGAGGGACAGTAATTCAGACATATTACAAGTCAGTGGCTGCTAATGGCTGCCTTTACATAAGCAATGAGACATATCCTTTCAAAAAGGATATATTTTACAGGATTCTTGAGGGCATGCATTCTTCATGTTCTTTAGAATAAGTTTTCAGTTTTGAAGAGAGGACCAGAAAACTGCCACTGATCCTAGGAATAATTTCTTTAGCCTATCCATGATTTTTCAGTTTCAATACTGAGCCTTCCCCGTAGGACCTCAACTGATGCTACAGAAGTAGAAACCATGGTTCAAGATAAGCAGTTGTTTCATGAAGCACACTGTACATTCGGATTGTTGCAACAGGAAGACTCACATGAATAACTCGATGTTTACACAAACACAAGGCCTTTTTTGTAAACAACCCATTTATGCCTTTAAGAATAAATAAACTTAACATAAGGAAATGCATCCACTATATAAGTACTACATCTGTGCTACTGCTTATTTATAAACAAACAATGCTTAATAAAACAATGCTCTATAATGTGGTCTTCTGGCAGAGCTCTGCATTGACAGACAAGACTCTTAAAATCAATTCCAAGCTTTCAGGCTGTATATTTTGATGTGCTTCTGTGAACAGTTTAATCATCCCCACAAAACATCCTTGTCTCTAAACTAGAGAGACATGGATTTGATGGACAGACCACTTCGTGGATAAGGAATTGGCTGAATGGTCGCACTCAAGTCAACGACTCAATGTCCGAGTGGAGACCAGTGACAAGTGGCGTTCCTCAGGGCTCGGTATTGGGATCGGCCCTGTTCAATGTCTTTGTTGGCAACATAGGCAGTGGGATAGAGTGCACCCTCAGCAAGTCTGCCGATGACACCGAGCTGTGTGGTGCAGTCAACACACCGGAGGGAAGAGTTACCATCCAGAGGGACCCTGATAGGCTGGAGAGGTGGACCTGGGCAAACCTCTTGAAGTTCAACAAGGCCAAGTGCAAAGTCCTGCACATGGATCAGGACAATCCCAAGCACAAACACAGGCTGGGCAGAGAATGGATTGAGACCAACCCTGAGGAGAAGGACTTGGGAGTGATGGTGGACGAGAAGCTCAACATGAGCTGACACTGTGTGCTTGCCACCCAGAAGGCCAACCGCATCCTGGGATGCATCAAGAGGAGCGTGGCCAGCAGGTCAAGGGAGGGGATTCTGCCCCTCTACTCCGCTCTCCTGAGACCCCACCTGCAGTACTGCATCCAGTTCTGGAGCCTCCAACCTAAGAAGGGCTTGGACCTGTTGGAGTGAGTCCAGAGGAGGCCACAAAGATGATCAGAGGGTTGGATCACCTCTCCTATGAGGACAGGCTGGGAGACTTGGGGCTGTTCAGTCTGGAGAAGAGAACGCTCTCAGGAGACCTTACAGTGACCTTCCAGTACCTAAAGATGGCCTACAGGAAAGACAGGAAGAAGCCCTCTTAGCAGGGCCTGTTGTGATAGAATATGGGGTAATGGGTTTAAAACAGAGGGAGGTAAATTTAGACTAGACATAAGGAAGAAATTTTTTACACTGAGGGTGGTGGAACACTGGCACAGGTTGCCCAGAGAGGTGGTGGATGCCCCATCCCTGGAAACATTCAAGGTCAGGTTGCATGGGGCTGTGAGCAACCTGATCTGGTTGGAGATGTCCCTGCTCCTTGTAGGGGGGTTGGACTGGATGGCATTTAAAGGTCCCTTAAAGACCAAACTATTCTGTGATTCTATTCCAACAACAGCTCACTGAATTATAGTGGGGAAAAACAGAGTCATTCTTAACACTTCAGTAGGAACTACAGAGAATGCTACTGTTACACGTATTTCAGGTTTTGGAGGCTAGGCTTTTCTTTCTTTCTTTTTTTTTCCCCTTCTTTTTTTGAGGGAGTTTATTTTTTGTTTTGGACATGTTGGGTTTTGGTTGGTTGCTGGTTTTTTTTTTTTTTTTTTTTTAATACACAGAGATGCCTTCCTATCAGCTTATGGAGTTGCAAGCAATGCATCTACAGACTATTTTGTAATTTTCTTTAGTCATCAGCACATTACAGTAGGCATTGCACTAAATAAAATGCATCATTTCATCCTTCTTAAGTTTTATGTATCTCTGTCTTGGGAGTATAGGAGGACCAAAGCTGGTCATAATTACATCTTTTATACACCGTCTACGTAGTTTCATAAGACAACTGATGATTCAGATGCTCTAGGAAGCTCCAGCTTTAATGATGCAACAGGTTTCTACCTGATATACCCTGAAAAAGCACATTATTTGATAATACCATGGTCAATATTCACACATCACTTGTGTTAAAATGTCCTTATGTATCTGGCTGACAGCTGACAAAAATGCCAATTAATGCTTGTTACTTTTGCTATGTTTGCATCTGAATGCCACTCTAAAAATATTACAAGTGAAGGTTACTTAAGCAGAAATCCAAATTAAAAGTAACACTTTTTACTACCAGAATCAAAGACACACTTTCAAGCAACAGAACTTGCTGTTAGCAATTTTAACCCCACATCCTTGTCTAAGCAAAGCAACATAACAAATCTTTTCCATCTCTCCCACACCTACAAGTTTATGATGACTTTAACAAATATCTCATCACAATCCTAGTATCAAAACACTGCAACCTCAAAAAAAACCCCAATATATCAAAATAACCCCATCATCCCATATAAATACACCCCAATCCAATAAATCAGCACATTACCAGGCATTAGTGTGGGGATGTTTAAGTAGCAAAACCCAATCATGCCCTTAATTGTCAAAGGCTCACCATTCTTAAACCCACTGCTGATATACCAACTACTAAAAGATCCCACTCCAGTTCCTCTGAGGGCTCAATTCTCTTCTAAAATCCATGCATTAGCAATGTCCAATCTACTACAGATGCAGTTGTGAAGTAAGGTTATATCCTGCTATCTTCAATCAACAACATAATTTATCACCGCAATCAGCAGACTAAGAAAAGCCATCACCCAAAATACAAAGTAGACAAAAAAAAAAAGAGGACAGTTTATATAAGGTGATCAAAAAGTTAACATGAATGTATAAAAGAACTGTAAATACATGTGATCTGATCAATCTAATGCTTTGTAGCTTAAGAGAGTTTTGAAGAAAGTTAATTTTAAATAGGTTTTCTTATCTGAAAGTAGAACTTTGCCATGATTACAAAAACGTAGCATGCAGTTTCATCTGCCCTTCATTACTTTATTTTAAGCCTCAGTCAACACCATTTTTGTAATAACAATTAAAGTCTCATAATTTCACAAAGTAGAAAGTGAGAATGCTTTCTTCTGAATTATGTTCTGAAATATTACGTGTTCAAGTCCCCAAATTTTAGATTACTTCATAATAGCACAACAGCAGAATTTATCTTACAGGATGCTTCCTAACTGACTTTTCAAGAAATCTTGAGTCTTTGTATCTCAAATATTAAAAAAAATAAACAAAAAAAACCCCCAAAAACCCAAACCACTCCCCAAATCCTTCTTTTGCATAACTTTAGCAAACATAGAAGCATGAATACTAGTTTAAAAGAAACTCCCAAAACCACAAACCCTGAGCCTTGAATCTTGTTAACAGCATTATAGCTACATTCTACAACAGCAGCAAGAAGAGGAAAATTACTATGAATTAACAACAACAATTCCTATATTAAATGTTATTTAAAAATCAAAGTGTTACCTAAGGCAATTACCTTGCAGCCTTTTAATATCTACAGGGAAAAGCCTAAGGGAAAATAATTGACTTTGCTAATTTTACCCTTGGCAATTATAAAATAGCTCTGCATTTCATTACGACTACAGAATTTCACATCTAATTGCCAGCCCCGAGAGAAGCACAGAGATAAATGCATCGTGCACAAGCTTAGACATGAGTTTAACAGCACAATAACATTATTTTGGTGGCAGTGGTTTCAGTTAATGTTAAAACCTCCTTTAGTTTAAATTCTAGTCTATACAACAGCTATGCATGTCTACAGAGGTTACAGCCTGCCACGGTCAGTACCATGGATGATAGAACGCTGCCTGTTTCATTAGACAATTTGCTGACCTACCAAATAAACGCCAGCAAAAAAAGCAGGACTATGGTTTTTACTTTTTACATCAAAGAAAACAAAACATTATGAAGGAAAAAAGTCACAGTTATTTCACGCTGCTGAAAAACAGATGCCAGATTTAAAAATTCATCATTTACAAAAGAATAAATACAGTATGTTTAAATCATTGCACCTGTCAAGAGATTTCTATAGCTTGTACTTCAATTTTTCTAACTTTGCTTGTAGGGTTAGACGTATGAAAAAGAATAATTTACTAAGTCAATCAGTTTCCATAATGGCATCCCACTTATCGTATGTAGAAGCTATGAAAGTATTTAGATGTCAGAAAAATGAAAAAAAAAAGTGCTAAAATGTTTTGGCAGGATTTTCCGACATGCAGTATAATGATTGCTTTAAAAAAAAAAGAAAAAAAGAAAAAAAAAAAAGAAGAAATTCTTTGCACTTGTGCTTCTTTTCTCTGTAGGCTTGTTTCCTGGCAAGTCTTCAGGGATTATACATTGCTGCTGCAATACTTAATGATGGACTAAATGCAAAGTAATAGGTGCTACATTTTAGAGAAGTTTTCTCTTATGTTGAAACAAAAAAATTATGTGGGGTTGAATCCTTTAGTCTGTGGTCTGTCTTGAGAATCCTACTATGTACTTAAAAAAAAAAAAAAAAAAAAGTAAGAGATACAAATCAACAATAATCAGTAAAATCAATTGCACCTCATTTTGGTTATGGTACAACTAAAATTTTATACTACTTAAAAGATTTTTTAAATACTTACTACCAGTTATCACTATAATGGCTTAACTCACTATTTCAAGCAGATTGACATCTAATTTTCTGTATCTCCTCCTGAATCTCAGCTCTGTGTTACAAAATGACACCACTTTTGAGAGAAACTGTCACACTTATGATCAAAGCATTACAGAAATACTCAACTACCACGAGGAGCTCACGAGGAGCTTTAGACAAACATTTATTTTACATTACAATATGGCAGCAATCTTCAGATGTATAAAAAGTACACCTGCAAAAGAGAACTGTTTTTTTTTGCCACTGGAACGGCACACTAAGCTCTTCAGCCATACACGTAGTTAGGTGTTACACTAGATTGGCACAGGGGTGCCCAGGAATCTCTTTCCACCGTGGGACATTTTAAGAACAGGCTAGACAAACACACGTCAAGAATGATTTGGTGTAGCTGATTCTACCTGGAGAAAATAAGAATCGACTAGAGAGATGACCTCTTAAGGTTTCCATCACTCCTTTTCTAAGATCATACATATGTACAGGTCGTTTGTCATGAAAAACATTTCCCTGTAAAGTTTCATTCTGTCTGAGCAGCTGGATTGCAGTTGCCCTTTAGAAGCCAGTACATTCACATTAACAGGGCAATCCAATACTTAGAGGCATCCAAATGCCTAACAAAGTAATTTTATCACGAGTAAAAAGTTACCTGAGCACTGTGAAGACAAAGAAATTAAGCTTTTTCCCCCAAGAATTCCCTAAGACAGACAAACCTTTCACAAAGCACAAGTAAAACAAAATAACGAACCAAACATGTCTTCAGCTGGCAGTCTGCCAGCGGTGGTGTAGTCTGACATGTCAGGAGGATGCCACTGCGTATACGTTAAACTCACCAAATTAACCACTCACTCATTACTACAGCGCTTCAGAAAGTATACTAAAGGCCTCACCACAGTAATTCTATAGGACAGTGGTAAACACGTTCACAGCAGCAGCTGCCTGTCAATCTATCTACAGCCATAATGTAAGTACGGTGATTTTTAAAGGATGCTCCATATATACATACTGCTGATAACTGCTGATTTTTTAAAGGGCCTCTCTTTGAAAGATTCACTAATAGTTATGTGCTCTGGCAATAGAGGAATTTTTTTTCTTTTTACCTTGGTATTCTGCAACTGTGCAAGGCTTGTGCAAGCATTTGCGAGAAGAAAATCTCCACTCAAAACAGCCATTTTATTTCCAAACTGCATATCCTTCAGTGGGCCATCGCAGGACTTGAGCTCACCAATATTCACTATGCCACGATGCACCAGAAAGGCTGTGTGGATCAGTTCCGTAATCTCGGCCAGACTTCTTTGACTGAAAACAAAGAAAAATTTATTTTTTTTTTTAATGTTATGAATAAAATAGAGATTCTTGGGGGGTGGGAAAGAAACCAACCACATGCACTAAATAGATGTATTATGAATTATTGTGTAGCTCTTCTATGTACTTCTAGAAGCCACAGTCAGGAGGTGTTAAGCACAGAGAACCATCAGTCAGTATTTCCAGGTATGCTGTGGGTACCATAGATCCCTCGCTGTCCATTGTTTGAATTCTTTAGTAATAAAGCTAAGTAATCAATACTGTCCTCATGGTGCTTTCATTTTTTTTTTGTTTTGTCTTCTAGAAGCTTGAGGGACACTGACATGAAGAAAATGCCAAGTGGAAAGTATTGCTGGGAAGGAACAAAGGACTTACAAGCAAGGGAATCGCAAGCAAGCCGATCCGAAAACATAAGAATGCTGCAGTCAATGACTGCTCAAATTAGAGTTAAATTAATAACAGGATACCTTGCAGTTCAATAATACCAAGGGGAGAAGGTGCAGGGGGGAGAGGAGAAACTGCTGAATGTTTTAAAACTGCGTGCTAATGATATTTCACTTTCATCTGTTTTAGTCAGCAAAAGTAATTGTCCAGCAAAGAGGCAGACCCAATTTTATTTGGACAAGTTTACAAATCACTTCTTATTCCAACACTCAGTGTGCTACATTCTGAATTTAGGGGTTTCAGATCCCTGTGACAGGCTTGCCACAGAGGTTATCCCATAGAGGCTTGCCCTCTATTTGTTTTCATTTTTGGAAAAGGCATGAAAAAGTCATTAGCACAGCCCTCTCCTCCTTCTCTCCTACAATTCAGCTGCAGCCCCCAATAGTTAATGACTGTCACTCCAAGAAGCTCAGAGATGTCACCTTAGCACAGAACTACAATAGGGCGATGAACAGACATAATTAACTGAGCAGGGACAAGGGGAGGGAGAACGGAGCAAGGCGCTGGAGCATCCTCTTAATGCTGCAAACCTAGACACACACAAGTCCCCTTCTTACGAAATCTTCAGCACATTCACATTTTTTCTGACTCAAGTAGTTCCCTGTATGTCATGGAGACTTCATATATGAGCAAAATCACAAAGTCAACTAGACAGATGACTAAAAGGCCTTAAAGCTCAAATTAAATTGCAGCCTCGCACAAAGGCACGTTCTGCTCCCTGTGCTTATTCACAAGTAGCCAATTACTGATTCACTGAGTAACCAGACTGCTCCATACCTTCACATACGCACACACCTGCCGATACACGCTCCGGTTCGATTCTACCTCAGTATCGGCGCGGCACTCAGTAAATTAATACTGCTTCCTTTGGACGGTGGAGATGTGTTGCAACTGCCCCGAACGATATTAATCTGAAGTAACCTTCCACCCCAAACATATCTGACCTGCGAAGAGCCCCACCAACAACTGTTTCGGGCCAGTGATCACGCCGGTTAGCAAGAGAGAAGAGCCAGTAGAGCCACGCAGCCTGGCATGCAAAAGGTGCATCAACTGGGGGGAGAGGATAAACAGAGGTTCCTAATGTATTTTGTCACACATAAAAAAAACTAAACTGCTTTAAAAGCTGCCTTTATAATTCACAATTTTTGCTCCATGCAGAGAAAAACAATTTGAAAACAAAACAGTTAGCCATTCTCCACACAGACAACAAAATTGAAGGCTGGTGCTGTTTTTCAAAGAGGTGAGGGAGAAACTCGCACAACCCACTGCTGCCGGATTGAAATCATGCTTGGCTCAGCTCCAACAAAGGGTTAATAAAATTTCAAGCTCGGAGAAAAAGACTAACAAGACATCCCGATGCTCCTGCTGTCATTGTCAGGGCAGCCCTTGGAGGAAATGTCCATATCAATTCGGTTTATCAGATGGACAGCTGATCAACATTAAACAGACTTGCTCTGGGCAGATTGAGCCGAGCTACCTGTTATGAATAGCAATGAGAGCCCTCTGCTCCCCGCTGCCGAGCTCTGCCATTTCCGACTGCCGCAGATCCCAGGACATATGGGGATCCCTAGTGACGAGCGCGTAAAGCTGCAGCTAACTCAAGCGATGGCTCATTTCCCCCAGCCGAAAGCAGGCATTAATATCCTGAGGAGATCAGGCCCGCCTCGCTGACCCCCAACTACTGAAGCAAAACAACGACTGTCCTATTTCTTCGTTTAATAAGCTTTTAATGAAGGAAATCAAAATCCCCTCTTTGACTTCAGCATCACTCTTCATGAAAAGGTTACACAAATACATCAGTGTCGTGCTTTCCAAATGCTCAGGATCTGGATGTTTTCGTTCCTTCTTCTATAATCCATTTGTTCTCCAAAAGGTATTCATATTATTTGCGCTAACGAGAGAACCATATTAGACAGATAAATTGCACCTAATTCTGACCTTATACACCACTCTTCCACCCTCTCTAGCAAACTAAAAATACAAGAACCAAAGCTATTGCAGAAATCCCAGGCAATAGATCTCCTTTATCGTTTCTTGCGATAACTCCATAATACTCGGGCACAACTAAGAAGTCCACAGTGCTGCTACGGAAACAGGAGGGTTCCTGACGCGACTTCGTAAAGCATCCAACAAACCACCCCCCCACTGTTATGAAGTTGCTAATAAATGGCTAAAAAGCAATACTATATACAGCTTTCTCAATCAGAACCAGAATTCTATGATTAAGTAATTTTGTATTTGAAAGCAGGTAATCCCAAAATACAAAAAAAAATTAATGTTTATGCAATGCTGGACTTACAACAACGTACTACAGAGTACAAAAGCAGAAACAACTGGGCAACAGGATTACGAACTCCTACTGCCGCCATCCTGTTCTTGCTCCAGAGCCCATGTTACACACACCAAAGAAGAGGTTGCCACAAGAATTACTTACATAGCAAGGTAGTACTGAGGAAACAGTCAACTTTTTTAAAACACAGTAAGTCTCTACATGGAAGTAGGCTAAGCATAAGGAATGCTTTTTCACCAAATGCCAACATACCTTCATCTGTCTTTCATGGCCTTCGCCCCTAAGCAAGAACTCCCTGCAAACCATCACCAACTGTCCCAGAGATTCCACGTACAGACATCGCGTTTCAAGAGATGACATTGTATAGACCTCCAAAGTCCCTTAATCCCCTTTTGTTTCTACCCTTCCAAAAATCAACCTACTTGCAGTAATGTAATTCCAAGGAGAGTGGTACAGAGGCTTGGACAGTACCAGGGGGACCTTACTAAAAAGGTGTCATGGGTCACAGTCAAACAGGCACAAGTTCTGCTGTTAGATGCATTATTTAAGCAGAGTTCATTATGAAACACAGTTCCTCCCTGCTCCACACTCTCCAATCAAGAGAATCCAAGAATGGCTGAGGTTGGAAGGGATCTCTGGAGGCCATCTGGTCCAATCCCTCTACTCAAGCAGGGCCACTATAGATGTTTGCCCAGAACTGTGTCCAGATGGCTTTTGAATACCCCCAAGGATGGAGACTCCACAACCTCTTTGGACAGCCTGTAAACAGAACAACAGGACGTATCGGCTCATTACCCTCTTGAGCCAATTACTATCTACCAATTCAGTGAACACTTTTTCCCCCCTTGTCTAGTCTTTGACAAGATCCTCAGACTTGTTCTTTGCTCTTTTCTTTTTTTTTGCTTTACTCCTTATTTCATGGAAAATCCAAATTAACAGACTTTTCTTGCCTACTTTGTGTAAAAGGGAGCAGCGTGTTAAGTTGTCTCTTGCTCTTCTGCTCTTGACTCCTTGCTCCTGAAAGTTCAGTACCAATGTAACCAACCTAAACCTCTGTAAAATGCTTGCTATAAAGTATCACTTTGGTTATGAGCTCTCACCCTGTAAAAGTCACCCTGGAAAGTAAAAGAAAATGCTAACTTCACCAGTAATTGAAAAAAACTTTTCAGTAAGGTCAACTGGAGCTAGGTTGACTAGGATGTGAAACATCAGCTTGTACGAAAACACAAGACAAATGTAAAATTAAGTTATGGAGACATCCTGCAACAAGAAAAACAAGTGCAATTTCTGTTCTTCCTCTTTGCTCCCCTCCCCCAGTGAAGTTACACAGACCACTGACATTCAAGTACGTTTTGGTGAACTTTGATGAACTGCTGAGCATACTTCAAGACATCTTTTATATCTGCCCTTACAAACCACTGCAGTAGCTGCAACATCCTGCTGCTGCGGCTCCGAAGTAAGGAATGCAGGTTTTGCAGAAACCCCACACTCATACAGGCACCACGTAGATAGAGAAAAATAAAGAGCTAACAGAGAAACTTTGTAAATATACTTCTACCTCAAAAAAATACATTTCACAATTTTGTTTTGGATTAAAATTTCCTATTTGTATGCCTAGGAGTCTGTCTCATCACAGTATCACTGTTACTAAAGGTCTTATTAT
This sequence comes from Tetrax tetrax, assembly GCA_009806455.1. Classification (NCBI taxonomy): domain Eukaryota; kingdom Metazoa; phylum Chordata; class Aves; order Otidiformes; family Otididae; genus Tetrax; species Tetrax tetrax. Next base: position 637,118 of record WHYT01017606.1, read on the forward strand.
GAAGATGAGTATCTCATGCAGAATTCAACACAAATTTCAAAGCCTACGCAAAACTGTATGAAATGGTAAGGAGGACTGGCAAAACATTGAAATGAAATTCTGTGGTAACAAAGTAGGTTTTGATAGTAAATCTCCTATGCAACTTTTAAAAATTAATTTTGCAGTCTCCTTCCTGGCACCCTGAATGCCCTCTTTGTTGTTTGCGTTATCTTTAAAGACTTGCAGCCACGAAACATTAGCCACTATGATCTCTGGAAGAGTTCTTGTAAGTTACTTCAGTCCCCAGTTTCAAGTCCTACTCTAAAAAGAAATAATAGCATTTTGCAAAACATATGATAACACAGAAACATTAAATAGCACAATTGTATTGCTGTGAACAAAAGAGTACTTCAGCTTAAATGCTCCTCTGCAATATTTGCGATAGAAACTCAAGTGCTCAGTAACAGCACAAAAACTTGAATCGGTCTCCCTTTCATTATCAGCTAACCGTCAGAAATAGACTGACCCTCTCAAAGGATGACAGGTTGAATAACTGAAAGTGTTAATAGTAGACATAATATTTCACATAAATGGACCAAAGACTTAAATTAGCCACTAAAATCCATATTCTAAAATTTCCAGCAATGGAAGCAACTGCAGCGAACAAAAACAATGGAACTGATAGATCAAAAATTCTTTAAGAACTCTTATCATTGAACCTTTGAATTAAAGCAACTAACAGTATACACCCAAGATTTGAACACTTTCTCTGCGATTGTCAATCCAATAGTTTCCCTTCAACACAGACAGGATTAATTTGTAATTAACTGTAAAGCCTTACATTCAGGATCTTTTTAAAAATAAATACATTTAAAATATACTAGCATCCATCCCATTTTAACGACAACTATAATAATCTATATATACACCTAAGAATCTCAAAAATGAAATAGTTCTTTAGTGGAAAATTACACACGAAAAAGCACTAACTAAAGAACTACAGTAATAATCTTAAGCAGTGACAATGTATTTGGGCAGAATTTGGTATCTGACTTTACTGTTTTTGAGACCAACTAACAGAAACATTTTTGTAAAGCCATGTGCATACACTAAAATCAAGTTCATCCTGTATGCTCTGGTCATTGTGCTGCACCCAAATAACCCTGACAATTCTTTTTTCCATTCACCTGTCAAAGTCAACAGCATGGTTAATAAAACCACATTTAAAGGAACGATGTACAGTGAGTAACAAATAGCATCATGGTGATGGAAAGTCTCATTCTCATCTTCTGTATATAGTCTTTTTTACAAGAAATTAAAGGCAGGGGGAATGTGTTTAAACTAGCCAACACATATGTAGGCACTGTGGTTTCCCTAACAGGAAAAACATTCAGGATAAAGCAGCAGACTTCAGCACAGCACCAAATATTCATTGTATGATCATGACTCATGACTCAGTAGATAATATCTACCCACTGTTATCTTTTAATAAGGTCAGAGACTAAGACTTCTGTGGTTCCTTCTCTCTTGGGCCACTAAGCTACTGTACAGGCATCTTCCACTTGAGGGATAAGTGAAGCTGAAATACATTAATTTTATGAACTTTATTGAGTATGCTGTTTAATGGCACTCCTGTTAACCAACTTGTTTTTAAATTGTTTACATATTCTACCTTTTTCATCTCCTTCCCTTCCTAGCATCACAAGATTTTTGAAATAAAACTTTTACCCATACTCCTTCATGTATTTTTCCTTCTTTATTCTTGAAAAGATCTTACGTTTTTGTTCTGTGTCTCCCTCACCACTGAATATCGCTTGATTTCTTTTCCCCCTAATTTGTCTTAGTAAGCTCTTCCCTCCGCCCATTACAGGATTTGAAAATATTTTCTGATTATTAGCGGGCAGATGTTCACTTGAATTCAGCAAGCCAGTTTCCCTAAGTGTTGTTGGCGGTTGGCTGTGGAGTAGAGGGGCACTTGGAAGTCAGGCTCCTGTTCCTTTTCTTCAAGCAGGAATTATGAAGAAGGGTTTTGGCAGTCTTGACCTCACTGACAGTTAAATTTAGGTCAACAACCTAGAACAACCAATTCCCCCTTTGTACTCCACATAGCAACATAAATGTTAACCAATTTCCATCAGTTTCAAACTAGTGCCACAGATGTGCAAAGGCAGCCACCACTGTGTCACCAGTGTACCTAGGAGCCCCCAAGCCTTGGAGCCAGCTGCCCGTACCAGACGACAAGCGATCTGCATTTGCATCTTCTCCTGGCAAAATGATGCCCTTACTGGTGAATTTCAGAGTCTGAAGGCTCTGGTTGGTGTGGTTTAACTACAGTCAGCAATCGAGTACCATACAGCTGCTCAATCACCCTCCCCCTCCCCAGGGGATGGGAGAGAGAATCAGGAAGAAAAGGGATTTTCTGGGCTGAGATAAAGACAGTTTACTAGGATAGCAAAGGAGATAATAATAACAGGAAAACACTAATAGGAATAATAATAACACCACCACCACTACACAATTTCTCACCACCCAATGACCTGATGACCAATATAGCCTATCCCAAGCAGAATGGACCAAAAAAAAAAAACCCAAAAAACCCAAACCCACAACCAAAACAAAACAAAAAAACCTGTAAACCATCCCAGAACGATTTTGAACAGCGAGAGAAAAGAGAGACAGCTCACCAGCCCATCCCCACTTAAGTACTGAGTGTGACATTTATGGCATGGAATATTCTCTTTGGCCAGTTTGAGTCAACTGTTCTGGCTCTGTCCCTCCCAGCTTCCTGCACCTGCACATTAGCAAGACCTGGGAAGGCAGACAGTGTCCTTGATCTCATGAGCAACAGCTCAACATCAGTGTGTTTATCAACATTCTTCACATCCAAAATCCAAAACAAGTCAGCTACTAAGAGGAAAATTAACTCCATCCCAGCTGAAACCAGGACACTGATTTACTCCTATAGTTGGTATCAGCATCCAGCAAAGCAACAGCGATCACCACCTACGGCACAGCACATCTTTCTTGTGCTGGATGGCACCATCACAGCAATTCACCCTCCAAAGCACACAGGCTAAAAGAAAAATATTCCCAGCCTGGAAGTAAAAGCATCAATTCTGGGAAGGAGGTGAGAGAATCTAGACAAAGATCTGGTAAGAATCACTACTTCAAGTTCAGTTTAAAAAAGAAAGTGTTAATCAGAGAAGCCAGAAGAATATCACCAGCACGAATAAGTCAAACTGATTTTTCCAGGACTTGGAGACAGATATCCAGGCTGGAACCAATAAAGAAGAAAATATAAAGAGGAGCCTGCACAGTAAGAAGTATCTAACCATTTTAAGATCCAGAAAACCAGTGAAAACCCAGCCAAGTGAACAGATCAGGAGCAGGCGGGCTAGATGGACAAGCTAAGAATCCAAATACACCCACCATAAAGAGAGTCCTTGTCATGTTAGGGCTTTTATAGCAAGAAGGATGCAAATGACATTTTGCAAGGGACAGATAGCAAAAGAACACCTGCATTGCTCAAACCAGATGTGAGACATGGTGGCAAGCCTAGGTATGTTTTTTAAGCCCCACAGACAAGGATATGCGAAACTTAAATAGCTTCACATCCTATTTCAGTTTTTACAAACTTCCTATGCACTAGAAAGTGTTAAAAAGGGAGACATCAATTATTTTCCGTTTCTTAGAGACCTCTTCTACACTGCTAGGGAAGAAAAAAGTAGACTCTAGATATTAGTCAGTATTTACATAGATATAATTTTAAAAGGTACTACAGGTTTTATGGCTTTTTTTTTTTTTTAAAGAGAGTTGGCTAGCTTAACTTAATAAATTAAATCAAAGAAAAAACAAGAGTATTCACCTGAAGAAGGAAAAAAAGACATCTGGAAAAAGATAATTCTTGGATTACTTGAACATTGATGCTAAAAAAAACAATAATAAAAATCAAGAGTTACTACTTCATAAGCATATTGCAAAATTTACTAAAATTTGACATTATTAAAATCACATAACATAATGCCCATTTCAACATCCCAAAGGGAAAAAATGAAGTAAAGCTGTCAAGTCAAATATTGTCTTTTTATAAGGCAATTATCAAGATTTAAACCTCTGATAAATAAAAGCCAAGTTGAAATTCTAGTTGCTGTCTGCTATAAATTACATTAACAGCTATGAAGACCATATCAAGTTACTATATCAACTCATACCAAAAGCTGTTTACTTCTTTAAAGTGCTACTTCTCTCATTATGTAAATAAAGATATAGATAGTACATGAGAATTTACTTTGAATAATGTATGTCAGTGATATAGCATAATGTCACCATCTTGAATTTCTAAACGGAAATTTCCTAGCTCAAGAAATGTTGCATTCAACTTGAATTCTCTATTAAAACTTTAATTTGCTACAAAGAGTTCATATCAGAACTAAAAATTTAGGTACAAGTTAACATGACCTCAATACGTTTGTTATATGAAAGCAATATAATCAAACTCAGCAGTGTACAAACATTCTTTATAAAACGACATACAATATTCAGAAGTACATAATACTATACATAAGCGATATTTTCAATGATAAAACAAGTTGAATCAGTTAGATAAATTAAACAGAAAAATGTGAATGGTTTTGGGAAACTATTCAAAAGTATTCTGCTATATGACCAAAAAGCCACAATTCCCCGTTTAAAGATACTGAGCTGATTAAAAACAAAACAAAAAGCCAAAAAATCATGGCTTAGACAGAGCCAAACTAGCTATAAGTCCCCTCCTCTCTAGCTCAAAAAAACTGGAAAACTGATAGCAACAAATGCAAATCACAAACTAGGCAAGGAAGAAAACTGATAAAGTAACAAATGAAAAAATGTAGAGATGGACAGGAAACCGAGCAAAGGCAATTTTAACATGATATACTAAGAAAAAACCCTTCAAAGTCAAGAAGAATTTTATGAACTGCATTTGTCTATTAGGCAAGTGTGGGCAGAAAAACAACATAAAGGTAAAGGATTTTAGAAAGCCTGATATATTTTTAAGCAGTATATTTACACAACCAGATATAAGTATCTTCTAGCTCAGTAGTGAATAATAATGCTCATAAACAGCAGTGGTGGTGAAGATTTTGTAGTCAGTAAGTCCAGAGAACTTGCACTCAGGAGGGAAGGCAACAGGAAAGAACGACATAGCTGACAAACAGCAAAGAGAATGAATCATTCTCAGTACAGTCAACTGAGCTGGTTCAGTATGCTTTACTCAAAAATATCCATTGCAAAAAAAACATCAGTCAAAAGACCTCAGCTAGAATTATAGAAAGCAGACCATATACATACAGGACTAGGGACTCTTTCAAGAAGAAAACACAGAAGGTTTGGAAAAGGGTGGAAGGAGACCGAAGAAACAGATCATCCCAAATAATTGGTTAAAATACAGGATACCACTGTAGTCAAGAAGGCTAACAGGATTCATTGATGATTTAAGGGAAGAATATCAGCAACAGTAGTGTTTCTGTCAACCCTGCATTTCTGATGCCAGTTAAAATCATTACTGGTAAACTTTATTCAGATTCATTCAGGAAGAATTTGGGAAAGCAGGAAAAAGTTTAAAGAGTCACACTAACAATCAGGGTAAAAAAAAAAAAAACAAAAAAAAAACACACCAACACACACACAAACTGAGAAACTAAATATTTTTAACATACAGAGAAGGCTGACACTGAATCTGCAGATTGACTTGGTCACAGCCACTTAAAGAAAGTTTAAGTAACTACACTACAGAAAAAAAACTCAAGAGAAGAAAACACTCAGATTATCAAGCAAAGATACAATAAGATCCAGCAGCTTGAACCTCAGCAAAGCCAGAGAAGACTAAGGAGAAGGCCCTTGCCAAAAATGTATTACAAAGAGTAACAATGGATTCTCCAACAACAGCACAATACGTGATGACATCCTATTTAAACACATATGTATTAGAGCTGATAAAGGCAGGGAAATCCCATGGCCTGTTTTGTATTGCAAGCCAATCTGACTAGCAAAATGATGTCTCTTAGTTATGTATTCATGAATTGTAAAGCCAAGGGAAGGAAACTTTTGAGAAAATAAACAAAAGACAACTTGTATTTGGCAGCAGTTAATGCCGGTCCCTGTGTCTGAAAACTTAATATTGGCCAGCAGCTCATTTTCTTTTAAGGCGGTATAGATGCTTTTAGCATTGGGATTTCTGAATGCATTTATTTCAGCCAACTTATTCAGGAGCCACATCAAACCCAGAGCCACTTTGCCCATCACAGTTACCCCCCACACGGAGCGCAGAAACATCCAAAGCCACCAGCAGGCTGGGGACCACAGGTTTAATTCTATCTATGGCATGTAGAGGATAAATCTTTTGAAACTCATTTTAAGCAAGTTCTGCAAGAGGAAACAACCTATATTCAGGATTATACCTGTCTTTACACATTTAGGTAGCCACATTGGTAATTCAATGTACTTGGTGCTGTACTAACCTAGGAATACATACAAGTATTCCCACAAAGAACAGAAGATAAAGAAAAACAGAGACCGTCTACAAAATTATTTTATCTATATAAGGGTGTGTATTTTACCTAAGTATACATATTTTCTTTAATTACAGTTTTCCATATAACCATTAGGAGCTTCCAGCCATGCAAGTCGCATTTATTAAAGGCAGCATGTCAAATAAGAGTTGACAATTACAGGCTATATCAATACACATTATGCCAGATGGTAATGAGCCATACACAAAGGGCCAGCCATCCAAAATAATCACACCATTTTCCACAGAAACGTTGAAGAGGTTATGGTTTATTACACAGTGCTCATTAGATATACAGTGGCAGCATTAGCAATTTTTCCTTCATTTGTGTCTCATTTAAGACTCTGCCCCCACAAGCCCATTCAAATTAGTACACAAGGTTAAAATCATTACGGTCAGAGGGAAAAAAAATTAAGTTGTATTTTTATTTTACAGTAATGGTGGATCAAAGGTCCCTGAATCTATTATTCTCTCAACTATTATCTAACACAGGATTCTAAAAAGAATGAAATTCACTGTCATTTGCGGTGAAGAAAGATAGTTTATTTTAAATGAGCAAACACTATATTATTTAATTAATAACACTAAGTGAAAATAACAGTTAGGTTGTGATGCAAAGTGACAAAAGTCACAAAACTAGAAGTTGAAACTGAACTTTCAATCTTGGCTTTGAACTTTCTCATATGCTTTTCAATTTGCTGCTTTATCAGCACAGAAACATTGAAGTGTCCAAAAGCAACCCATCATTCACAGCAGGTTGGAAAAACAGTTGTCTCAAATAACTAGAGCACCATCTCTGAGAAAACACCTGTAAGATATGATTTAAAGTTTATTTCTAACCAGCTGTATGTTTACTTCCAGCTAGAAAATGACTGTTGGAGACATTTATTTTCCTGCCTTTCTGTGTTTACAGGAGGTATGCAGGTGAAAAGATGTTAATGGGGCAAAGGTGAATATTTGTCAGCACAAGCAAGGATATGTTTATTGCTTAAAAACATGTTGATGTCTCTCAAACTCCAAGTGACAGCCAGTATTTGGAAGACAAAAAAACTGCAAGAGAGAGAGAGAGAGAGAGAGAGAGAGAGAGAGAGAAGGAGGACTGGAGTACCGGATGGGTCACACCTGACAACATGACTGCAGAGAACCGGCTTTTCAGTCCAAGCTCCTCTTTTGAAGCATGCAGAGCATCACTTGGAAATCTGCATCTTGCATCAGGCAGCCACCCGGCTCACAACACCAGAGTATTCTTACACCTCCTTCCTCGGCCGCTCCTGCTGAGCTACTCTGCTGTTACACAAAATGCTGAATTATTCATTCAGCCAGATGGCAAGAGAGTAAAAAAAGTCAGTCGGTCTCCAGAAGATTACGGGAGAGAGGGGTGGGACACCTGGACTCCAGTTTGTGGTCCACAAAGTTACTGTGAGGGAAACAACATTATATACTCAGGCATTCCTGACCTAGGTGTCCTATAACCCCGTACGCAGAGGATTTTTCTGAAAATTCAGATAGAGGAGAACTGGGGATGTGCATCCTTTCAAATACTTGAGGGAGCCAAGCCTGGACTTCCTGCATCTTCAGTGACTCCTCAGTGGCTAAAGAACACAGAACAGTGTTAACAGCACATCTCCAGTTTGGGAATCCCACCTAGATAATTTCCTAGTTAAACTAGCCAACAAATCTCATTCATGTTTTGCAGTTGTTTGAAAGATAAAAGAGCATGTTTTATTTAATAGGGTCTTAAAAAAACACCAAAACTTACTAAATTAAAAAGAATTCCATTAATTCCAGCCAATGCAAGTCTATGGTAACTGAACAGGTACTCTGATAACTAAATACAGTAAACAGTTTTCTATCAACAACAATATTTTGCATCAGGTTTGTTCTACTACCTGCCATTTGTTGAGTTCATTTTATTAGTGACAAAACTACTTACCCTCACAAAACAGCGTTTTTGCAGGCAGACACCAGCACATTCATTATAAAATCCAAAAGGTATCAGGCTAATACATAGCAAACATTACAGAGAGGTTTTCACGCTACACCAATGGTGATTCAAAAATGGAAGACCAGTGGCTAATTCCAAGAAAGCCCACGTCTGCACAACTATCAGTAGCCTAGAAACAACAGAACCACCACTGTTTCCTTAAAACAGTAGTACTACATTTTCTAAAAAAGGTAAAAAAAAGACATTTGAACATGAAGAGGTGGAAGAGCAAGCCAAAATAAGAGTTTAAAACGAAGCTAGAATAAAGGCAATCTTTTTGGCCTCCTGAAGTGAGCAAGTTGCAGGTATTGTAAGCAGGAATCCAAAAAAGGCAAGACAGGAGGTGATCAAAAGCTTTGGCAACAGCCACTGTAGTGTGGCCTGGGAAAAAAATTAGATGGTAGGATACACAATGCAAGGAAAGATAGTAAGACTCAGAACTGAATAAGGTATGTTCATGAAAAATCTCAAAAGATGAGGCAGGAATGAAAGCATTAATTTTCGGATTGGACAACAGCGCTGTCACCAAAGCAGAAATCAAAAGGAACATGATGATAGAAAAAAATAATGTATTTTGTTACGGAAATAACCAAGATTCCTTCCCTTATGATGGCAGCATGTGTCAGCCAGACTGCTTATGGAACAACTAGGTACCACCCAGGCTGCTCATCCATCCAGGATTACCCAGATTTGCTCTATAGGCCTTCGACAGCAAGCATCCTCCAATTATACCTCACGCACCTATTCTGTAACAAATTTCACATGGTTGTTTAAAAATAGTTTTGACTTTTCTGTGTTTTATTTAACTGAAATATTGAAATACTTGCACTAAAACCAACTGCAAGGATATGAAGGGAAATAAAAGGTCTCACGTGCAGATAAATGGAAAAAATAGGCTACTAACAATTAATTTTGTGACCATACTTTCTCTTATCTTAGTTGTTTCTCAGCCCTCCAAAACTTTGAAGCATTGCTATCATTTTATTTGCAATGACTAGAGGAGACTGTTTGAACCAACATAACAGAAATTCCCATTACTGTGTACTGTCAACTATGCAGAGATCAGCGGCATGACTTATCGCTCCAAGGGCTTCTCTGAAATATCTCTGAAGAATTTGTCTATAATTGTATTCAATGTAGCTGAAAGTTAAGGTGCAGTAACCTTGACATTAAAGCTCTGCTACTAATGACACTTGAAATACACAGAACCTTTTTACGCAAGAGAAAAGAAGGTAACCTTTTTTATGCAGTGAAGAACGAACACCTGATAAATGAGCAATCCTGTTAAGAGAATAGATTGTTCATATGTCTAACTGCAGAGGAAAAAGGCATTAAAAAATAAAATGTGAATCATCAGAATACAGTGTACCAGATAGGGTTGGAGTTTATTTTATATATATATATAAAATATATATTTTAATCATGCTTATATAAAACATACTGTATATTTTGAAATACCAATAAATATCCAACTCTCAGAAATAAAATAAATCAAAACATACATTGCTTGCACAACCACAGACACCTGTCCTATTCTGAAGAGCTGTAACTGCATCTATGTTAGCCAGCAATTACAAGTACGGTTATCACACCTGCTCTCCGCTCCCCTCCTGAACTTTCAATGTTCAGAATTGGATAGGGACACGAATACCATATATTAGAATGGTTTATTATAGGAATGTTTTCGCTTTTCACGAAGCAGAAGTATGCAGCAGATGGATATTGCCTGCCATGTAGAAGGAATGAGACTAATAGCTAAAGGGAGACGACAGACTTCTCTGAGACCTTGCCCCTTACACCAGGTGTGTTGACAGAATCGCCAGCAGGGAAAGGATAATAAACCTTTTGGAGCAAGGCAATGACTGCTGCTTCTGGGACCATATCAGCATATTAACAAGCATTTGGTGCTGTTGATGTCTGCAAAGTTTCATCATTATTATTAGTATATATTTTATGCAAATGGACGATCGGATGATATTGAGAAAATGTGTCTTTTGATGAAAAAAACCTACCTACTATCATACCAGTAGCATCATTTCCATCTATTTTTACTTTATTTACAGGAGTTCCGTAGGATATCTGAAAATCCCATGCTTTCATTTTTTTTTGGTCTTTTCATCCCAGAATGATTCAATCTATACGTTTTAATAAGGCATAAAATGACATCAACCAACTCAAGCAACATTAACCCCAAGTGAGTGACGGTGGAGAGAGCGCTATATGTTAATAAACCACCTTCAAGAACAAAATTTCTGCAGAATTCCTACCTGAGTCCACAAAATAGGATCATTTATTGATTGCAGCCACCACTACAGTTTTGCTAAAATTCAATTTGCTAACTGGAACAGTACATGGATTTAGCAAAACGTTTTGTACTGGTTTTGTTGCATGGATAGCAGAAGCTAGAATGAAATTTCAACTGTAAGAGACTGAAGTGAACTTTCCACAGAAACTTAACAATTATGGGAAAGAAATCAGAAATACTGTAGAGTATCTGAAACTTTCTTATGTTCCTTCCCTTTCTGGAAACATTAGATGAACAATTTATTTGGCTACATCATCTCTTCCCACAAAAATTTACACAAATTAGCCAGTGTCTTTGGAAAAATTGAAAACTATAACTGCACATACTTCAATGGACTTCAAGAGTTGGGCAATCTAGCTCTCAAAATCTCACATGCACTGAACATGCTCCATAACCACACTGTCAGTGCTGATCAGAAGTTTTCAATTGCTGCAAACCCCAGGAAAATCTGTCATCTTTCTGATTTCCCTTTGACTGCCTAAGCACCTTCTCAAATACAACACTGTTAGAGTATCGTGTTGTATCCATGTTCTTGAAATCTTTATCCTTAATTCTCTAACTCCTTATTCCTCTTCTCAAATCATTGATCACTGTCATGATACGTATTTCTAGTAATTTAAACTCAGAATGCAACCGTTATCTCCAAATTTGGACTTGCTAGTCTTGCAATCCATCCATACCTAAAACTTTTTAACTTAAGTAACAATTTAACTTCTCTCTTATGGTAATAGCCAAAGCACAACACAATAAGGACTAATATTCTCCATTCCAGTCTACTGAAATACCATCTCCTGACCACTGAAAACGTTTCTGCAAAGATGACTCATTTTTATTAATGAGTCATTTCCGTCATGTTAATTCTTGCTGTTGCTCCTTAGTAATTTCTCTTCCAGTAAAGATTAAATAAAAAACCACTTTGCTGGTAAAGATTAAGATCTACCATATGAAGATATCAGTATGTACTACATGTCACAGTTAATGTCTACTAAAAACGGAGCCAGTCTAAAAATTTGTTTCTCCCAATCCAGCTGTCACCTCCTGAAGAAAATTAAGTTTCTAAAACAAGGAATTGTTTATTTGACATTCTTTACTAGAATTTAACTTAGAACCCTTTCTCCCTACCTTCAAAAAGAAAACAAAACAACACCAACACCACCACATGAAAGGTTCTTGAGCAATCTTCCCCTGTCTCTCTTCCGGTTTTCCAAAGAAAAATTTCTCATGACCTTGAACGATCCTGGCTATAGCACTACAATAAGTGGTAACTTCTCTCTCTTTCCTTGTATCTTCCTTATCTACCTGCTATCTGTATGCACTCACATGCCTACCTTTACATTAGAACATATTATTAATAACCAAGCTTCTCTGTCCAGCAACACTAATACGCTGGGGTTTCTTTTACTAATGTTTGCTTCAGAGGCATCTCAGAGCTGTCAAATTCTACATGAAAATGTGCTGAAAGTTAAAGGCCAGTTACGAGTAAAGTGATAAGAAATATTCATTCACTTAACGCATAATGTGACCAGGGTCCAGAACATGCCACTACTTCAAAGTGGAAGGGAATGGACGTTGCATTTTCTTTACACGGTCTCATGAACTCTAAGCAAAAAAAGGATACCTTCTAGGAGGGCACCGTTCATCAGCAGTCAGGCCCACTCTCAACCCCAAAGCAACCCATTACCACCAATAAACAACATATTTCCCATACATATCCAAATATGGCAAAGATCGGTGCTTATTTTTATACTTGTGGAGTATAATGTAAACCTTTTCCTCAAGGTCTTCCATCCCAGTAGACAAAAAGATTGTCATCTCTTCAGTTACATTTCATAAGAGTACTGAGTCATTAAGAAAATAAATTAATTGGTACAGTAAGCCCTGTAATACTTAACTTCACATTGCTATAGTTTTCCAAGTATTGCAGAAATTTGTATTGAAACTGCCTTGTAAAATTTGTCATGGGAGAAATTAATAGATTGTGCCTGGGAAGAGGACAGCTGGTACTTCAGCAGATGGGAAAGCATGGGAGATATTTTGGGACTGTAGGACAAATAAATTACATAGACACAGCTACTTAAGAACTTGCTATGAAACAACTGGTCATATTGACATCGTACTTCTGAGGGATAAGCAGTCCCCAGAGCTGTTGTGTGCTGACTGGAAATGTCTCTTCACAATTTTTTTATTTTTTTTTTTTTTTTAAAAAAAAAGTAAATCAATGTTCTCAAGCAAAAATGTGTTGCAAGGGAAAGTTTTACAACAAACCACCAAAGAACAGCTCTGGCAAAGAACTCTGGTGCACAGAGATGTAATGCCCCAGAAAGGCTGCACCAGGTCTCGTTACCCACAGGTCATCTAGCCTTTCTTTGAAACATTCCCACAGCCGCTCCTGACCCACTGCAGAATTTCATCAGTGCTGATCTGGTTTTGCATGCTATGCTGCAGATCTTGGCAGTCCAGTGCTCACTTCACAAGCAGGAGGAGGAGGAAGTTCCAGGAAAAGATGGGGCAGGACAGACAGGCAGCAGGCAGTATTATGGTTTCTCCAAGATAAGCCATGCCTACTGTGCTTTCTATGATACTGAAAATTACTTCCTTTTTAAGGAACAAGACAACCTCCCTTTGTAATGTACATATCAAATTTACTTTTGCTCAGCTCTCTAATGCTAAACAGACTTATTCTGAACAAGATTTGTGTCCGTATCTCTGCAGTCTTTCATTAGCTTTAACGTAGTGCCTTTTGATTTATTCTACAGTGGAAGGAGAGGACCTTTTCTTATTCAACACATAATTGCTGTATTTGCACATGCTGTGTATGCTGAAAACAATAAAAAGTTAATGAAGAAAAGTACTGGTTGTAATGAATTAGTAATATTGTTAGATTTGTATTTGGAGTTGATTTTTATTGTTGTGGG
>WHYT01017606.1:660206-699277 GCA_009806455.1 Tetrax tetrax
TTTTTTTTTTTTTTTTTTTTTTTTTTTTTTAAAAAAAAAAAAAAAAAAGAGATGTACAGAGATGTACAGAGATTACAGAGATGTAATGCCCCAGAAAGGCTGCACCAGGTCTCGTTACCCACAGGTCATCTGGCCTTTCTTTGAAACATTCCCACTAGGGTGAAGGCAGGACTTTGCTATTCCCACAGCCGCTCCTGACCCACTGCAGAATTTCATCAGTGCTGATCTGGTTTTGCATGCTATGCTGCAGATCTTGGCAGTCCAGTGCTCACTTCACAAGCAGGAGGAGGAGGAAGCTCCAGGAAAAGATGGGGCAGGACAGACAGGCAGCAGGCAGTATTATGGTTTCTCCAAGATAAGCCATCCCTACTGTGCTTTCTATGATACTGAAAATTACTTCCTTTTTAAGGAACAAGACAACCTCCCTTTGTAATGTACATATCAAATTTACTTTTGCTTAGCTCTCTAATGCTAAACAGACTTATTCTGAACAAGATTTGTGTCCGTATCTCTGCAGTCTTTCATTAGCTTTAACGTAGTGCCTTTTGATTTATTCTACAGTGGAAGGAGAGGACCTTTTCTTATTCAACACACAATTGCTGTATTTGCACATGCTGTGTATGCTGAAAACAATAAAAAGTTAATGAAGAAAAGTACTGGTTGTAATGAATTAGTAATATTGTTAGATTTGTATTTGGAGTTGATTTTTATTGTTGTGGGTAGAAGATGATCAACAGGAATATGTAATCAAGTTGTATGTGCTTTTCATCTCCAGAGACTCATCTTGTAAATGAGATAAAGAATCTCATAGGATTTATCCTGGAGAGCAAAAACTAAATAGAATAATTTAGAATAATCACTTAGACTTCCTCTCACTAAAAGCTATGGGAAAGCTACCAAGGACTGGGAAACAAAATTATACGTTTCTTGAAGATTATAAAATATACCACTGCTCATATTTTGACATACTTTTCCTATTATCTTTCAAACAAATAATTTTGTCAAGAGCATTGTACTTCTTAATGTACTTAGATATCAAATATTTTAGGACCGCGCATTTTCTCTACCAGTTAATTAGCTAAGCTTCCCAAGTACATGCTAGTCGGGATACCGCACCTTTGCTGAAAGCCAGCCTTCCAGAGGATAGGAATAAGAACAGTAAGTCCCAAAGGAAATAATTTTTATGATAGACTCCTAATGTGCCCCAGTAAAGGTGAGGATTGATTGTTATGGCCTATTGTTACTATAATTAGGAGTCAAACACCAATTAGCAGTTCCATTAATAAGATTAATCTCTGCAATAGCTGCAGCTGAGACCCCAGGCTTGTGTGCAGTAAGCCAGTGTGAATTTAAAGTGCGACAGCTATTCTGCACTAAAACGCCCAGTTTGAATACTTACACCAGACAGAAGAAAAAAGCTCTGCCCTCTTTGAGTTTTGAGTTCCTACATACACTATTGGTCTTACTACATTTTTCTCATTTTTTTATTTCATCTAAAGATGTGCTATCATGATTTACATCATTGATGGTGATAGGTGCAATGTAGCACGAAGTCTTCCAAACTCTGGTTCAAAGCCACTCCCTCCGTACCGCGTCAGGTCAGGGTAAATCTAATATAGGTTTCTATTATTAGTAAACTCAGACAAGTAGTAATATTAAAAAACAAACAAACAAAAAAAACAAACCCAAACTTCTTCCAGTATTGAAGTACTCTTCACACAACAGAGTTAGGCCTCATTTATTTACTTCAAAATATGAAGATAAGAAACAGTTAAATACAATCTCCCAAGTTAATATATTATACAGCTCAGAGCACAGAAACTGAAAGAAAGGTGAGGTCTGAAGATGTGGCAAAAAGTCACACATTTGTGCTCTTTGTATTTTTGTAGGTATCAAAAATCATGATGTATATGGTCACTTTGATTTTATTTCATCTGAGTTTCGTCTTTTACTATAACTCTCAAACTTGTCCACAGCTACACCTACACCATGCGAGGCAGAAAGAAGGCTTTTGTAACATTTAATAGCAAACAGGTCAAGGCAACCTCTAAGTGTCACTTACACTGTAACAATACAGTTAATCTCACCTTCACCAAAATTTACTCATGTTTGCCATGGCTTATTAGCCAAGAGACTTTACAATGGACTTGCATTTTCCTTTCTTCCTTTTAAAGAGAGACTATCTGATCTCTTTGCATAGAACTATTAATGAATCAAATACAGATTTATGTGGAGACATTCACATTTCAGTTGCAAAGCATTTAAACAATTATTAAAAATTACAAACATCTTTAAGCTTCTCTACAGTAGAAGGAATTTGCTGGCAAAACTTTATTGGTGAGCTGAGCAAGTGAAGATACAGCTTACACAGCAAGAGGCCTCCTTTGCCTAAGTAACCTTTACCTGTTCCTCAGTCAGAAGGTAGCCCCTTTGCTATTGTCATCTACTCCAGTTGGGAGACGTGACAGTCTTCTGAGTCAAGAACAGCATTATCATCTCTCAGCTGTTCGGTCACATTCACAAGGACAGGACAGAGGCTACCTGCCAATAATTGGAGCTCTCAGGGAATGAAGACTCGAAGGTGCACATCCTCATGAAGTATTTAATTCTGTTTATCACTCAAAGTGGAATGCCTTTTACATTTTCGCAATTTCAAGAGAAGGTGTGCTCACACCTCATACACTATTATCCTAAATACACAAAGCAGAGCACTGCCATTTCAGATCCCTCTCAAACATAAAATCTCAGTTCACAGCAGTCCAGAAGTAAAGTGAACAAACTAAAGTCCATTTGTGTAAACCTAGCAGGCAGCAAGTCTCAAAAGCCTACTATAACCAGTATATAATCTCTACACTTTTGACTACACTGGTCCATATTTACCTTTTACAGACTGGAGTTGTTCAAATATCATCATTCACATAGCTTCAGTTCCTTGGAGGTGGCCTGACTGCCTTTCATGCATACAGTAATTAAAGACTGCTCTAACAAGCACAGTATCACCTCTGATACACCTGCCATGGCATGGGTTTTGGAGAAAGAACAGATAGAGCTGCTGATGTCAAGTTGTCACCTATGAGAAATGGAAGATTCCTAGTGTCCTCGCTAATATACAGCAACTTTTGGTGGCATATCCCTAAGACAGACAGGACCTTTAGACTTGTGTTCTGATAGCAGGCCTTGACACAGTCCATGTTACTAATTCTGAAGACCTCGGGATGGAAAATTTTTGGATATTGCAGCTTTCCAATGACCTCAAGGAAACCTGACAGGCTACATTATGCCAACATCAGTGTGACCTCTTGCAAGCTACATATTCATGAATGCACACTGACTACAACATTAAACACGGAGCGCGAGGCTAGAGGCAGAGAGTAGAAAGTTCACTTATCTGTTTAAAATAAATTTTGATTATCACCTTGTGAAGACGACTCTGTTCTTGAAAGATCTGACATTCATGAAGAAAGCTAGATGAGCCTGACCTCGTTGCTGACACTGCTTTCAGCATGAGGCTGGTCTACAGACCTCTTGAGATTCCCTTCAGCTTAAGTTATCCTGTGGAACTAGATGTACTATCAGCAGCATCTGGCTTACCTTGAAAGGAGGGTAATGGAAGGTTGAACTTTCTCTGAAGATAGAGCAGAACTCCTTGGAATTCAGGGGAAGGAAATTAAGCTAAAGCAAAGCTTTGTTCTCACATCTAGCAAAGAAAAACTAGATGGAACCGCAAAGGGACAGAGTAGCATATTCTCTGTCCCTAGAATGACGCCTACCTCCTCCTGACTTCTTTGCAATGAAAGAAACTCCAGAGTAAAAACCACCAACGGATGAATGAACTCTCTGGTTAAGATCTTGGACATCTTTAAGTTGTAAATCAATGTTCCTTTAGAGAAGGTGAGAACAAGATGACATTGGCACTGTGACAATGACAAAGAACATGTGAAATCAGACTGTGCGACCCATGCATGTGTGTGTCTCCAAAAAAGGGTACCCACAGCACTTAGTAAAAATTACTACTGGAACCTGAGGAGCAAAAGACCCATCACCATAACAGGGACTTGGCAGCTGCTGCTAACTTCCACTTAAATTGGGCTTTTATTGGAAGAAGCATCAATGCTGGTTCCAAAATTATTACTAAAACACTAATTTCAAGGAGAATATCTTCATAATCACTGTCATTACAGTATTACCACCATTCTTCCAAGCAGCAGGGAGAATTCTGATTCAGAGACAAGTTTAACCAGCAAGTACCCTCTTCTTGAAGGAAAGTGTGTTCATCTTGCAAGAGATGAATACCTGGAGCTTTAAAGGCCAGCTGCATCATTTTGAGGGAGAAGAGGCAGGTACAGAGCCCAGCACTGACAGTACCAATCCAGCAATCTGTTTGCTGGATTTACCACAGATCTGAAATAATACTTTCTATATTTCACTCTATAAACACAGACACACACTTGCCAAGTTTGGTAGAATAAAAAGGTCTTTGCTTGTCAATGACCATAGGATTCATCAGAGTGAATGCACAGGCAGATTGGACTGAAAAAAGGATTTTATTCCCACCACCCCACCCCCCCCCAAAAAGATGCAAAACATGAGAGAAGTCTCAAGTCTCAAAGCTCTTATGAAGCTCTAGGCTCCTGTGTCACATCTAAAGTTCTCTGATACTATCAGCGTGATAAATTATTATTACTTAGATTCTGCCTAAACCCAAATGAGAGTCTTGCTTTCTCTTCTGCGCAGGAGTAGGAAGGAGTTTCAAGGGAATATGGGATGCACACTTTGCTTGAGTACAGGCAATGACATGAACCCTTACAGGACACTGCTTGCACACTCTGTAGCAAGCACTGCACTTCATCATTACATTTGCAACACTTCTGTAGCCAAGAAAATATTTTCCTAAAGGCTAAGAGACCAGCAGAAAGTTTCAACTTGAGGAAATCTGTCCAGCAGCTGAAATAGAGCTGTTTATCATGCTGCTACTTCTCCTCTTCGTCCTCTTTTGGGATCACTGGTGCTGAGCTGGAAATAAAGCTAGATTCTCTTCCCTGCCAACGCAAATAAAGTCAGGTTGCTGGCAGCATGATAGGGAGGCGGCTGTATGAAGCAAAGCACACCAAGCAGGTTTTCATAAACACTTCCCCCCTTTATCTTCAGCACTGCTCATAAGGCAACTAACAGTTACTATGATATCCTTGCATACAGCAACCCCCACACCTCCAGCTTAACGCAGGCCAATCATGTCTCCTGCAAATTATGAAGTGCTAAAGATGGAGGTGATGCCGGCCAGAGGCAGCACCATATAACTACGCTAGCTGTGTTCCTGTAACTACCTAAATTGTAATCCTCATTATTCTGGAAAAGATTGCTCTCTGTAGCAGGCATCAGTTTTGTTCCATTGTGTACCAGCAAAAAACAGATGCCAGCTAAGCAGAGAGCTAATCTATTTTTATACATTTAGGTCAATTGTCCCATAAATTGACATATCTAGAGAACAGGGAAACAGAATTTTAAAAAAGTTTGCTATTCCAAATTCAGCTCTCAGTGTCTTTGTCTTAATTACAGTTATTGTATTGCCTGCTTATACTGTGATTCAAGAATACAAAATAAGGAGGTTATGCAGAACACATCAGATTCCAGGATGAAAAAGTCCACCATGGGTTTTTTTTGTGGTTTTCTAAGTTAAAAAATTATGGCACTGTTAGGTCTTCCTGGTCACAGACTGTACCTTTAGTGTAGTACCAGCTATAGTGGACTGATGTAACCTGGCTATGCACTGTGGGACTGAATATTTAAAGAGAGCACAAGAGCTGGTTCCAACGTAAACAGTGGGAAAAGAAAGACTGGGCTGGTGCAATCACTGACAAGTACTGGAATAACTTAGCTCATGCTTGGATTTCAGGAATGCAATTAATTAATCACTACTAAGTACCCTAAAATCAAGTGAGCCATATCCCAGCTAGCAGTCCACAATATAATGTTCACAGCACGTAAGTATCAGGCAATGAAGATGCTCATTACAGTGCCAGAAATAATATTTCCAGCAAAATATTATATATAAAGATGAAGTAATTATATGGCATAGCAACAAAAAGAGCTGTATAGTTTACAGCTGAGCTGAAAATCTGTAAAAATCTATTTCCAAAAAATATTTTCCAAAGCTGGAGACATATATGAACAATAGAAGATTAAGCATATCTCTTCACTTCATATCACTGAGGAATATACTTTGCCTTTGATATGTGATGTGTATATTACACATACAGATAATTGCACTGTAACCAAGATAGCAGACAAATGTTGTAATGGAAAACAATGTCCTTTTGTTCTTATTCAGAAGAAAGCAGTTTGCAAAACACTATTTGCAATACATAAAACAATCTCAAAAGCCCTTTAAGGTTACAATTTTACAAGCTGCTTGTTCTCTTAGCTTTATGCAATGGAGAAATCAAAATCGGAAATTAGTCTCACATTTAAGAGTGTATTTGGAAAAGTATCTTAAATAAAGAAAGGAGTCCAAACGCAAAGCCCACAGTTACTTCAGCGGAGGGCAAGAACTGGGCACTGTGGTACAAAATGAAACAATGCAGCGGCACTCTCCTGGCGTGTCAGTTTGCTCATATTTACACCATGCTAGAGACGTAAAGTGTCATTGAAAATCCATCTAAATTAACAGCTCCGTAGTTATCACTTTTGCAGAAGGTAATGAACCTTAAGTGAACCTGTGTGGGTGCATTCAAAACTGCTTCATTTTTGGAGTACCTTTGTAACTCTGAACTAGATATTATAATGGCTATTGACTTGCTCAAACCTAGATTATCAGGCTAGATTTTCAGCTGGTTGAACTGGCATAGTTCCAATGATGCTCATTTACACCAAATGGCTCATTATTAATTCAAGGTCTTATTTGCTCCTTAATGAATACTTCCACTAGTCACCTTCCCAATGGCAGCTTTAAGTGCTCAAACTTTACCTTCATGGTCAGAATCATCATACTCAAGAACTTAGTTATCCAAAAATAATGCTTTTTTTTTTACCCTCCTTTTATGAGGCATAATTAAGGTAAACTTTTAATATCATTTACAAAACAAACTAAAATACTTCCTGTGCCGTAATTAACTAACTAGAATTATGCTTTCATACAGCATCATTTGCATATAAATATAAAAATTTTACAACCCTAAGGGGACACTAAGGATGAAACAAAACAAGAATGGAATTAATCAGCTAAAGGGACAGCACAGCCCTCCATAAGTCTTTTTCACAGCCCTGTCTTTTTTCTTACTCATTGTTATTTCCGTCTGTACCTATTCATACATATTTTCATTCTCTGTTATTTTAAGATACTACATATATTTTAACATCTTTATTTGTTTGGTCTTTTCAATTTTACAATGCTATCTCTGCAGTTCTAAAACAAATCAGGATACAAATACATCACTAAGTTTGTGCATTTTCATTTAATACATCACAGCGGTCAGAAGCACAGTTAACTGAAAATACAAAAGTCTGTTCCCTCAACCAAGCACTATTCACAATTTTTAAAAAGGATTTTAAAAATTCAGATTTTACAATTTTTCAACCAGATATCATTTATTACTTCAGTGGAACAGTTAAATATCAAATATACAAAGGAGAGTAACCACCATTTTTTATTATTGTTGTTACTAGTATTAAGTAATCTAGTTTAAATACTTTAAAAAAATATTTAGGAACTCAATGAACTTGAATTGTCTTAGTGAGAGCCCGAGGAACCTTAATGGTAGGTTCACGTGTACATGAGTAACACCCAAGTAACTCAAAAGGAAAATATTTTAAAATATTTTCTAGCATCTTTACTTTTTTGATTCCCAGTACCTGTTAACATAAACTTTCAAAGAACTATATCGATTCAAATGTTTTTAATTTGGTTGTGCCCAGAAGCTGCATTAAGTACAGGCATGACTATTTTAAGAACTAGACAAAGTAGGAAATGGCTTTCACCGTGGAAAGCTTGTCATAACCCTGAAGAACAAAGTTTTTAATTAGGAAAGTACTGATTTTCCTCAACAGCTGAGCAGGCCACTTAAGATGCTTTGGTAGCACCATGAAGTTGCTCATCAAATGTAACTTGCTAGCTAAAGAAAGTTACTACGTACCTGGAATAAATTCCACTGACCATGTTGTGCTGGAAAGAGAGATCTGCCGTGCTGGGTCCAGCAGCTTTGGAAATTAGCAATATGACCAAACCTCGCATCTGTAAGTTATTCCGACTATCGTACACAAAACCCCTGCAAAAAGGAAAGAAAAAAGCATATTTTCACAATCCATTTTCACTGGTCATACCAAAATGGGAAAAAGGACTCAGATCTCAAGCTGCCATCATTTCATCAAGTCTTTAATATTCATGCTTGCATGGAAACAAGCTGCAATTATTAATCATAATCTTGTGTCATCCTTTACCTGACACTTACAATGAAATACTACTATGGTAGAGAAAAGGAAGTATTCAGGATTAAATCTTGTTTATTTCCAAGGAGCAGGATATGTCCTGCAATTCATGTCATGCCACAAAAGGAGTATTTCAGAACAATTCAATGTGATCTACTATAACAAGAACATAAGGGCTTTCAGTTTGTTATCTGAAGTACAAAAAAAGCCAAAAGTAGCCTCATACTTCAAAAGAAGAAAGGGAAAGTAAAAAGTACAACCAAAATCTATAACCTGCTGAAAAAAACCCAACTGTTTAGATCAAGAGTGGTTACAAAGAGACCGCACAATACATACAACATGTCTAAGCATATTAGGAATAGACTTTGCAAAACCTGATGAAAGACATAAAATAAAAGTTACAGATAAATGAAGCAGAGATGGGCTGTTTTAAATAGAAATGTTTCAAATGCTGTACCTTTAAATTTGAGGTCAGAAGGAAACTGCCCTCAAGAAACTTATCTGTTGAAAGCAACTCTAAATGACCACTTAGATACACTATCTCAGAAATAAACTTGTTTTAAAGCAAGCTTAGCTTTCCTTTGCAACTGCTACGTCTCCAGTTGTATTCTTCCTGTTCTTGTCAAGCTGCTTTCTACTCTCCATGTTCATCAACAAGGCCAAATCGCTAGGACAAAATACAATACATTCCAGATGCTATTAAATTTCCCAGAATCATAGAATGGTTTGGATTGGAAGAGACCTTAAAGATCATCTAGTTCCCCCCCGCCTGGACCAGGGACACCTTCCACTAGATCAGGTTACTCAGAGCCCCGTCCAACCTGGCCTTGAACACTTCCAGGGATGGGGCATCCACCACCTCTCTGGGCAACCTCTTCCAGTGCCTCACCACCCTCACAGTAAAGAATTCTTCCTTATATCTGATCTAAATCTACTCTCTTCCAGTTTAAAACCATTGCCCCTTGTCCTATCACTACAAGCTGCTGTCAAAAGTTCCTCTCCAGCTTTCCTGTAGGCCCCCTTGAGGTACTGGAAGGCCACTATAAGATCTCCCCAGAGCCTTCTCTTCTCCAGGCTGAACAGCCCCAACTCTCTCAGCCTGGCCTCACAGGAGAGGTGCTCCAGCCCTCTGATCATCTTTGTGGCCCTCCTCCTGACCTGCTCCAACTGGTCCATGTCCTTCTTATGCTGGGGGCTCCAGAGCTGGACGCAGTAATTTGTAAATTAATTTCCAATAAATAAGAGCCCATACCTCTGATATAACCTAAATACTTGTTAAATAAATCATATGAGCAACTACATCACAGATTACTAGGCACTTAAATTCATTTTATTCTAAAGTAAAATTTTAGCCCTAATAAGCAAAGGAAATCACAACAGAACTGTCTTTAAAACATCTGAAAATCTACAATGTTGATCTTGGAAGTACATTTGAATAAAGAAAACAGTGGATGCAACCTGAAGTTTCATTTGGATTTTTTTCATTACATTTATACGACTTCACAATGCAAGAATTTAAATAGCACACTTCTGTGTGAAAGCTCTCGTGCTACTGCAAAAAAAAAAAGAAGAAAAAAAAAAAATCTTGATTTCTTTTCAGGTCTTTACAACCTTTCTTACAGCAATGGGGAAATGGCCCAAACTACATGTCCCAAAAAGCTTTAGGAAAAGAATGAGAGGGTCTGCTCACTACTAGGTACTAGGCAGCTACTGGGCTTGACCTTCACCCCTACACTGATTCCAGGCCAATGCTTCCCCCTGCAGAAGGCTCTGAGCTCACACTCTGTGCAGCGTAGCTGACCAACACCACTAATGATTAACTTAAGAGGAGGTCAGTATGGCCTAGAGTGGCTTTCTACCACAACTCAACATTTTTTGTTCTGGTGGGCCCTAATGAGCCAAACAAGGCCAGGGCTTTTTGTTCTGTGCCTTTCTAATATGCCCACTTCCCATTTGCTTCACCTGTAAGCTAACAGGCTGGCCCACTGAGGACAAATTAGGAGTGGGGTGTACCAAGCCTGGTGCCACTACAGCCCACACTCTCAGCAATGTGGGCAGCGTGGCGTCAGAGAAGAGATCAACTTCTGCTAAATTTCCAAAAGAGAGCACAAGTGTGTATGGCCTCAGACAGTAACAGAGTTTGGTTCAACTAAGTTTGGGTTTTAAGAACCACGTGGATACAAAGGTTTACAGTCAAAGCTGAAATTTAGCCAAATACCAGCACTAGCCACCAATCTTAATTGCAATAATGCAATTAAATGTTAGTCTCTCTTAACAGAGCAGTACGATACAAAGAGCAATTTAGCACATTATCTTGCTAGCTATCTTAAAATAAACAAATTAAAATGTTTCTGAAAATTGGGAGAACAGGGGTAATCGATATTTTAGTGAAGACATTCAACATAGATTTTAGCGCATGAGAGCCAAACATAACTTCCTGAGGAGAAACCATGCCACAGAACCACCAGCTCTCACTTCTTCCATCCTCAAAGATCCTTTAAAAAAGGATCCTAACCAAAACAAACCCTGAATAAAACAGTATAAGAACCAGTGAAAGGAAGACACTATATAACTTCCCGGAGCAGACAATGATTTCTTTTTGTAGACCAGACCCACAGTACTTCCCAACCACTCAAACACAGGCAAGCTTGCACAGCTCAGAAGCCTCCCGAGAGCACACGACGCAGTCCTACAACATCCACCTTTATTTTGCGTAAAGGGTACATGCAGGGAGGGATTTTAAAGAGGGGGGACAGCTGCTTGCCTTCAGCATTCTGTGAAGTTATAATTTGCACACACACACACAAATAAATGACTTCTTACCAGGTTCCAATATACAGTTCACAGAACTCAGCCAAGATAGTTAAACACTTAAAACTCTACAGATTTCCAAAGTCAGAGCCACAACAAACATTAAACTACCAAGGAAAAAAAACATAAAATACATATAATGAATAATATACAGTGTGTACATATCCTGTATATAGCAGTCATAATTTTTTGTGGTGGTGCAAGTACTTCTCTGGCTTAAGCTTCAGCTGACTGCATTATTCACAAGCACAAAGGTTACACAGATGATGCAATTAAATTCAAATATATTTCCACAGCACTATTTACAATTCTATTCTTTTTCAAGAAAAGTGATTTCATGAAAAAATTGCTTTTTTTCCATGTATGTATGCTGGTAAAATCAGAGTGCATTACTAAATACAGGATGTCATGAGAAATTAACAACACCTAAAAAAAACCCAAACCCAAAACATAGCAAATTATGGTCATATTTTTAACAATCAGAACACTTTGGGTTTTCATGCCCAGTGCTCTACAGCTTGCCAAGGGACAGGATATTACAGAAGTACAGAAGAAAGGTGCTCACCACAGGATTATAAAGCACTGGCCTTCAAATGAGCCTCTGCCTAGATAGACACCACTGGAACTGCAGCACTATGGTGCTTTTACCTGATTCAAACTAGGTGAGGAACAGAAGCAGAAAATTACCTGTGCTGAAAATACTCAGTTTCACAGCAATAACAAAAACAAGTGTTCTGAGCTGTTCAGGGGAGTTGCAACACTGCTAGGAACAAATGCCTTGCATTCTTAGCAGAAAACTATTAATGAGAAGTGCAGCTGTGGATGGAGGGGAGAGAACAGGACATAAAAAATAAATAGTTTAATAATAAAGAGCAACATTTCTGTCACTTCTACACCTAATCATATAGCCTATATGTTACATATGGTTTGGATGTAATTTTAGACAGGATTTTCTATGAATTATGAAACCAGTAGTCAAAGTCCAATAACATTCAAAACATGACTGAAGCTGTGTCACTGACATGTAACATATCCACACTAAAGCAAACCCCATTAGACTTGAAACAAGTAAAGCCTACGGTGATCATCCTTTAGACACCAGAAACTACTGCAGCTACTTGACATGGCTTCAGGGGTCACATTCACATTCTGAATTAAGCTCCCAAGAGAGACTCTGGGGGAGTAACAGCTACACAGAAGTCTTCCAGATGGTACAATTAGTCTTGATGGGTATGTGGCAGGAGACAGGTGCCTCTAGGGGGAAAAAAGTGAAGTAAAAGCAACCCAAGTGAAATTGTGCACACAAAAAAAAAGATGCATCAAGCTGAAACTCTTTTGGAAAACCTCTGCTGAGCACCATAAGCATGAGCATAGGGTACCCAAAAAAGAAACATTAGCACAATCTTGCTTGCTCTAAGTTACAGGCTGGGTATCTTGCAAATTACATACTTCATCCTCAGGGAACCTCACAGTAAAACCGGTAGGAAAGTCAAACACTTCTACGATTCAATTTGGCAAAACATTAACAATTGTGGGGGGTAGGGGGATGGGGGGAAGGAAGGTCGGGGAGGGGAAGAAGAAACTCTAGATATTATCCATGTGACAGAAAAACCCATTTGAAAAGCAGCAAACTCACAGTTTTAAATACAGAACACTGTTCACAAAAAAAAATCATCTCACAGCACAGGGGAGATGCGCCCAGCTCTGACACATGCGCAGTGTGACACCGTACAGGCACAAGAGACTCACACCACCCACTCGAGCAGTGACACTGGCTAATAGCTAATGTGCTGCAAATGACACCTCCTACTATCAGAGTCCGTCTGCTGCAGAGAATAAATCAAGCAAACATGAGCATTTCACTTACTGCTTTGTGTATTTCTCCACATGTGCAGCCATTTCAGCAGACTTTGCAGTTAAAATGTAAACCTCCAATAACTGTCAGGTTTAACTCCATCAGTAATTTACACTTTAAATTTAAAAAAAAAAAATTGAACATTTATTGCAAGCATCATTTGCATTTTTCAGCAATCTTATTTAAATATTGCAAAGATTTAAAATTATTTACATGAGACAAAACCAGCTAGTGTTCTTACCACTTTTTTCAGTAAACTAAACTCTGAAATTAAACAATAGAGAGGAAACATGGCAAATCCAACAGTTGCTGTAAGGAAGAGACGGACATAGGGAAATTTCATGATACCAAATGGAAGTAAAAAAGGACAAAGGACAGGCAACTGAAGTCAACTGACTCTGTACCCGAGTGCAGCAGAAGAGAGCGTACTTATCGGCAGTAGTGCCAGTCCAAATTTAACCACTAAAAATACAGAACAAGTTTCCCATCAAAACAGATGCGATAAGGTATTTTGGAAGGGTTGAAAAGGGGTTGTTAAATGCTTAGTCAAATGTTTTTAGTATTTCCCAAATGTTCCGCTCATGATGGGAGCAAACAGGAGCTACTGGATTTGCAGCTCCCCCGTCAGTTATGCCAGCAGGAGCTCCTCCGCACGGCCCAGGTGTGTGCTCTGGCCCCTGGCCTGCTGGTAGGGGCCGAAGGGAACACATCATCATCCTCACCTCTGCGGGCCATCTTGCCCTTCCTTTCCATGCATTTATCGAAGGCGTCCTGCAGATAATATCGATCATTTTGTTTTGGGTCATACACAAGCTATGTTTAGCTACAACGGGAAGGAAAACGGGGGTGATGATCAGCCATTCCTCCGCCTTCCCACTTCAGATGTCAAACAAGGGGAGGGAGGGGAAAAAAAAAAAAAAATCACCTGTTCACAGAGCTGTAATAAAAAGCAGCTGGGAAAGTCTGTAACACAACCAAAATCAATTATGCTGATGAAGGATAATGTCATTGAAAACAAGGCTAGTTTTAGGCTGAAATACAAACTGTTCTGAAAAAGAAACCCCTCTATTCAAACTGACAATCCCAGATGTGACAATATAAACAGTTTTAAATTTGTAACATCTCAGGAAAGTAACATCTATTTTGCTCAATACAGAAGGATCATCAGGATGCACTCATGGTTACAGGTGCAGGTACATTTAGAAAAAAAAAAACAAAACAACTGCACTTTCACAAATTTAATTATAACTGTCAATTCTATATCTGGCGCTAGAGGTAAGGCAGGGAGCTACTCGGCAAGATTGTCGGCTTCCTTATTAGGAATGCAAGAGTTCTACCCGCCTCAGGGCTTTTATCCAATTTGCTTTATTAATGACTTGTCAGAAGTAAACAAGAGAAAATTCTGACATACTAATTTTTAAAAAGGATGTTAAACTACTGTATTATAGATGCACTGATCTCAATCATAGGATTCACCACATGACTGTATGATCACACTCAAACATGCACACATTTAAATAGAGCGTTCAATTTTATATATTTGTTGTAAGCTAACTGCAGTCTATAGTGATTTATTTTCACCTGCTACTCAAGTTTCAAGTATATATATTAAACACCCTTCTGCACAATACATCTTCAAAACACGTTAAAAACCCTGGTCCATTCCAACATTCATGGCTAGATCTGTAGAGGGGGATCAGTCTTGTCATGATGTGTGTTTTGAGTACTGTTCAGCAGGGGTGAGAAGATAAACTTCGTTCACATGGGGAGAACAGAATCTAAAAATGGGATTCAAATTAAATATCCAGCTGACAGGAAACTACAGAAGGAGTGAAGTCCTGAAACCCATGAGCCATCTCAACTTAAAAGTCCACTGGGGGCTACAGAAGAGAACATGTGTGTTTCAGAAACATTCCTGGACTTAGATGACTAAACATCTTTGAGTATGGAAAATAAGTTTTTGGGGTTAGGGGAATTTCTTTACTTGAAAAACAGGGCTGTGATGGGGATGGGGCTCATTACCACTATGCAACTGTCCAGTAATTAAAGGGTTTATCCAGTAAAAGCAGACCTGTGTAATGGGTCAGGCCAGGCTTGGGGGAATTGATATTCATGTCACACACTTTGTGGGAAGGTGCTTTTACTGTACCTTATATAAGGGAGATCTTTCTAAGAGCACTCCTGTTCTGCCTGCCTCTGAGCAAATGAGGGGTCTCAACCCATTCCCTTTGTGAAGCCAAATCACACAGAAACACAAGAATTCACAGACAAAAACCAAAAAGGGCTCTGCTGTGAGGACAACAAAGGCCTGTCTCTGCACTGGCTCTTCATCCAAAGCCAAAATAAATAAATAAATAAATGTAGAAGTGGTGTGGCCTTCACTCACGATAGAGAGCAACTTTTGTATAACTTCGCCCATCACACGGTGTGATGCTTGGATAGTTAAGACTAAGCCGAAATGGTAACTTAATTACAAGCAAAAGAAAAAACAGTTGTTGCCCAGTGAGAAAGTACTTGCCTGAAAATTACAGGTTCACAGCTGCACCTCTATAGGCATTGAAGCTGAATAACTGATACAGACAATGTTGTATTGGCTAACTAAAACTTTATGAATCACAACCAAGGCCTTTAATGAAAAACAGACCTCAAAATGCTCAGTTCCACAACACCTGCACTGTTTTCCAGGATGCAAAGAACTTCATAGGTTTGGGTAATTCTTCTTGCATTTATGAAGTCTCAGACACCTACTCATCTGTGGAGAGTGACTAAAGAGCACCCAACGTACACTTAAAATACAGCTTGCATGAAATTTAGGTATTTAAAGTGTCCCAGAAATCCATATAAAGTGTATTAAAAATATTAAATGTATTCATCAAACTGAATAGAAAGATGAATAATATCTTAGTTGCTTTATCTTGGAAGAAGGTTGCAGGAGCACACCTTCTAGAACAGGAAGCTCCTGGAGGAAAGCTGTTCACGTCTTTTCCAACCGGAGTGACTCCATGAAAGTAGAAAACAGCTAAGTTTTCACAGGATTTTGCTTACAAGGAGAAATACTTCTTAACTAGAGGTGAAAGAGTCCATGCGAAGTTTTATCGCTCCATTGCTTATTAAATGTGATCTTCTCAGGGACTGGGAGTGCAGAAAATTATGCTTAGAACTGCAGAAGGCGCACAGAGCCCGGGGTCCATTGCATCATTCCCAGAACTGGTTTATCACAAGAGAAAGTTTTAAGATATAACTTTTGAAGGATTTCTAGGAAAAGTCTTAGAGACTGATCTCTTTGTGGAGTTGCTACCCGTACTTATTTCTTCAGGCTTTACTATACATCCCACATATTGTACTTTCAAGAAGAAAATTCCAATCTCTTAAACACAACAACGATCACAAGAGATAGACCTTTATAGGTAAGTATAAGAATCTGAAGGTTAAATATAGTTGTGGAGATTCAAATGGGTAAGATTCTACAAAAAAACCCCAAATCTTATAATAAAGATGAACTTTAAGAAACTAGAGGTTTTTGGGCAGGCGTAGAGCAAATACTTGGCCTTAGTTACCTGCAGTTCATTGTATTTGAACATTTACAGCTCCTAGAAACCAAAACAGCCTTTGAATTCTTGAAAGAAAAAAAAAAAGTTTTCCATTAAGCCTGGACACTTGTATATCGGTCTACCATCCACTGCTGTTATGTTTACTGGGTTTCCCAAAGGCTGAGGTTATTTGAACCACTGCCATGAAGATCAGCTACATACTTCATATTATTTTACAGGTTTTTTGATGTACTTACCTCCTTTAGGAGGATCAATGGGGGGAGGAGTTGTAAAAAAAAAAAAAAACCAAACCCAAACAAAAACATTCTAAAGTCACATTTTCCTGCAAAACTCATGGCCAGCTAACTGAGGATGAAGCAGGAAAAAAGTCTTTCTTGGTAAGGCAGAAACCACAGATTTTTTCACTTGAATGAAGACGCACAACAATAGTTTGAAATTAAAGTTTCAAGAGAGCTGGCTTAAGCTGCACGGTCAATTAAGATCTGAAAACAGCCTATTATGAACACGTGAAAAAAACACTATAAAAATGAAGAGCAGCTATAAGCAGACATTTATCTCAAAGATATTGATTATTTAGAAAAAAAAAAGTTGTTTGTTTTTTTTTTTAAAATAATTCTACCCTCCACCCATCAGATGTCGTGAGTGGTAGGGGCAGAACAGAAAGGACTACCTTAAGGATGACACTAAAGATACCACACAGAAAACAAACCACCAAAACGTATTTTTAAACCAACTGCCAGTCTCCGCTGTTTTTCCTGGTCAGCATTTGACTTGATCTTGGAATGTGATGTGGATAGCAGGCAACCCAATACCAAAAAATGCAGCTAGTGTCTGAGTGCAATTACTCTGACCCGCAGTAGATTGCAGGTCTGGCACCCTTATTTTTCTAACCACAAATACTTAGACAGAAGCCTAATTTTTGTGTGTCTGATTTCTCCATCAATATTTACTTTATTTAAACTCTGTGGGAGGTCTAGCACCCCACTGACAACCAATATCAACGGATCTACTCAAGCACAAGAGCACCTTTTCGAAAACAGGCTCTCTCAAATGCAGGAATACTCTGCTAAGTGAAAGCAACACACATATTTTGGAAGAGTTCTGTGAATGACAGAAATGTTATTAGCTTTGCAAGGCTAATTAATTCAGACACCTCTGGAGGTCCAGTGTCACTTCAGCAATATTGTAATTGTAAAGTCTGTCATAAAAATCTATTTTGCCTTAAATAAACTCTACTAGGGAAATGCAAGAATAAAATAGGTCAACTCTGGCCATTATCTCACACTGAAAATGCTCACAGCATGATTTACAAATGGATGAAACAAAAGCCAAATGTTAGGATATGTATTGTCACTACAGAATGATCTAAAAAGTTATTTTAATCTTCCGTACTCAACAATATTCTCAGTAACAACTTAACTGATCTGCAGCACTATTCAGGTGAATTTATTAAAAATATTAAAATATTTATTCCTTAAAAACACTGAAGGCTCTTTAGTAGCAATGAAAAAGAGGTTCCCAGTTCTCTGCTTTAATGGATTGTTCTGACTTAAAAGTAAGTAGCTTAAGCCAAATACACACCAAGAGTCCTGTAAATACAAACCTTCCTTTTAAATAGAAATGAAGTGGTTGAAAAATCAACCAGCACCATTAATCCCAATGCATCACCTCTACATATGTCACTACCTACTGCAGTTAACTGGTTATACACAGCAGAAGCCTTCTGTAAACTGGTGGGGGAAAAAACCACCCTAAACCACAGCGAAGAGTTAGGACAGAATGCAAGGCAGCAATATGTACATATGGTGACAAACAGGAAGAAATATAAATACTCCCAAATACTACAACAAAAATGTATATACTTCTAAACACTATACACTGAGGGCTTTTCAACGGTTTGTTTCAAGTAAATAAGAAAACCCCACAATAACTCCTCAATTTTAAGCCAACAGTGAAGAATACAGACAAACCTAGATCACCATAACTCTTACCAGTATTAGCTTCATCTGATGTTTTTCTCTAGATTACCAATTCCAGTGAAGTGAGATCCAGGTGGTTGACTGATAATTAAGAAGAATCTGGGGTTTTACTTAGATAAGAAGTATTTTCAATGTGACCTCCACCCAAGTTCTCAGTCCGCTGCATCATTACTGCAATCAGGCTTGTTTGTCTGAACAGGAAAACCTCCTTTTACAAAGATGATCACAAAACCCAACAAATATCTGCCCCCTTTTCCTGGATCATTGCTAAGATTCAAAAACTCATTAAGTTACCAACGGTATGCTTTAAATTTATGAAGTCATGAAAGACCATAGAGCGCAAAAATACTGAAAGTATGTTGCAGTGAAGTAACTGTTAGAAAAAAAAAACCTACTAGAAAACTTTAGAGATTTTCTATTCTTTTTCCCTCAGAAAAGACAAGTCTTTAGAAGGCTTGAGATTTTAAGCAAACACTTGTGGTTTTGGAAACGCTGGTTTCCATGGCAACCAGTAAGGTCTTCTTTATATAGCATTATAAACAGATGGTAAAGACCGGTCATGTTTGCTTCTTTGCCAACATATCAATAGAACTGCTGTACTACTCTATCTCATGTATTAGAGTTATTAAGTAACTTGGGTATTTGAGCAACAAAATCTACAAATCAGACTTGCTTAACCAGTACCTTTTTTTTCCTCCATAAACACATGAAGATTCTCAACAGTAGAGTCACTGTAGTCTATATAGTCAGATTTCTTTGGCAAAGCTTTTTATAAATGTTTTCTCAGCACTTGCCATGCAGGGTACATTACTACCACAAATATGAATCTGACAGGGATTAAAATAATGAATTCAAACAGGAAATAGAAAAGTGAATATATTTACACCCAATGGTATTAAAGGGTGCTTTAGAATTATGGTTTTGTTGTATTACATTTAGAATTATTCAAGAAGATGTAGCAAACTAAACTCACCTTCATTACGTCATAGTAAGTAGAGGTTATTCTTCCAGGAAATTCATAAAATAAAAAAAAAATAAATCTCTTTGCATTTTATTCTCTCAGTTGTAGCTATAGTACACCAAGTGTTCTTGTTTCATAGATGGCTAGAAGTATCAAGAGAATTTGATTTGGTAGAGCATTTGATTTGGTACCTCTCTGAAAAAGTCTGAAGCACTAACTACTAGCAATGCAAGATAATATATTTTTATCATTGCATTCAGCTTATTCTTCCAGTCTTTTAGCTGTTTAATACGTTCCATGCCATAAATCAGAAAAAAAAAAAAAGGAAGAAAAAAGACTGGAGGAAAGGCAGGAGCAGAACTCTCATCAGGTTTATTTGACAGCATGTCAGAAGCTCAAATTACAAATGTTAGATCAAAGTATCCCCTGTATTCTAACCAGATTACAAATTACTTTATTATCAAGCTACTATCAATAATTCTGATTCAACTCCCATTGAAATTCATGCCATTTTAATCAGTGCTTGCATACAAGAGTTTCCAGAAAATAGTTAACAAAAATAAACAGAGAATTTGTGAAGCCTGGAGTTTTTTTTTCCACTCTAAGCAGTAGCTTCTCAAGGATGAAATACAGTATCTAAAGTTATCTTTTCTTTACCTCAAATACAGATTTCCAGTTCCGCTCCTATCTAGTCTGCTACCAATATCCGAGTAGTTACCACTAATAAACTTGAGATTCAAAAAAATCCCCACAAAACCCAAAGCTCTCAAAACCCACTCAACTTCATAAACCAAACAATAACAGATCTTGGCAAGGTGTAAACTACTAAAGATGTGAATACATTTGGCAAAGATCAAGAGGACAACGAGCATTCAATATGCATGGAGGAGCTAGAAATGTGCTAGAGTATGGATCAGAAGTCCTCCTGCACATCAAATGGGACTCCATTAAGCAACAAGTTCAACAGATAATCACACACAATTCTTGTGTTGCTAGTTTTACATTTATCTGTTTGATACTCAGCAAGTGATATACAAGTACAATTTAACAGTGGGGTCCGTTCTGCCAAAATCCCAACAGCTTCCAACAACGCTTAAACTGTAGACCCCTAATACTGCTTAGCATAAAGCTCCTAGCTCAGTTTGGTTGCACAAGCCTGTTCAGAAGTACACATTCAGACGACAAGTAGTCCCTATAGTTGCCTATGCCTTCATGGATCAAGCCACTCCTCACTGCTGTGACCAACATCCCAGCAATCCCAATACACTTTTACCATTTTAGGATACTGTTTTTGACCTGCTGGCCACACCAAAACCCATTTCCCTGCTCCAGGTGATTCAGCTCCACCATAACATAAATCCAGTGTCAATCTTTACATTTGATATTTAAACTTGAGCAATACCAGGTGAAGGAGGATGAGGCTAAGGAACATTTAAACAAACCAAGTGTGCACAAGTCAATGGGATGCACCCACAAATGCTCAAGAAACTACCTGATGTTATTGCTAGGTCACTCCACAATCTTTAAAAATTCATAGTGATCAAGCAAGATTCCTAAGGACTGGAAGAAAGCAAATACCACTCCTACCCCCAAGAAGGGCAAGGAAGAAGCTTGGAAACCACAGGCTGGTCAGACTCAATCCCTGTGAAGGCAATGGAGCAAGTAATCCTGGAAATGATTTTGAAAACACATGAGGGACAACGATCAGCAGCAGTCAGCATGGATTACGAAGAGGAAGTTGCCCGACGAACCCGACTGCCTTCCACAGTGAGATGACTATTTCAGTGAATGAGGGGAGAGCAGCAGATGATGTTTGCCTCAACCTTAACAAGACTTTGAAACTGTCTCCTCTAACATCCTGACAGATAAACTGGAGTACAAGTGGACAATGAGGTGGATTGGAAACCAGCTGAACAGCTGGATTCAAGGGCTTGTGACCAACTGTGGGTAGTCCAGCTGTAGGTCAGTGATTAGTGGTGTACCCCAAGGTTGACATTGGGGCTAATATTGCTTAATACCTTCATTAACAGCCTGGACGATGAGACACAGTGCACTCTCAGCAAGTTTGCAAAATACAAACCTGGGACAAACGAGTAACACACCAGAGGGTTGTTCTGCCATTCAGAAGGATGCGGACAGGCTGGAGAAATGATTAAACAGAAATCTCAGAAATCCCACAAAGGCAAATGCAAAGTCCTGCACCTGGGGAGGAATAACCCCAGGCACCAACATAGGCAGAGGACCAAACAGCTTTGCAGAGAAGGACCTCTGGGCTCCCAGTGAACACCAAGATGCACATGAGTCAGCAAATGTGCCCGTGCAGCAAAGAAGGTCAACAGCCTCCCCATCAGCATTGGGCAGAGCATTGCCAACAGGTGATCCTTCCCCTCTCCTCAGCACTGGTGAGACCAGGTCTGAGGTCCCCAGCACAACAGACACACTGGTGTGAGCAGCCACAGATGATTATGAGATTGGAATGTTTCCTGTAGAGGAGGGTTTGAGTAAGTTGTTTAGCCTCAAGAAGAGAAAGCTCGGGGAAAATAATGTGCATGAACAGCTAATGGGAGGGAATACAGGCAACAATATTTAATCTCATTCTTCCTTGAACAAGCACAACACAGGTATCTGCACTAAACCACATGTGAACAGGAGTTCCAGAGTGAATTAGTAAAGTAATCTTAAACAGGAAGACTATTGATTTTGAGTACAAGCTTTTTTCTTTCATCCTCTGTTTCACCACCTGTGGCTTACCTATTTATTTCTGCCTAAATGTTTTAAGGATTATTTTTGAAAAAAAAAAAAAATCTAATTTTTACAGTTGACAGAGACTAAAAGAGGAAAGTATTTGGATTTTGATACTAACAAGACTGCATTAAGTGTGGCTTCTCTTTTTGCACATGAAAAAAATAGATTTAAGAACAATCAGAAAACTCAACTAAAGCTACAAAGATAGCTGGAGGTACACAGGTAGGGGTAAAACCTTTAACTAGCATTCCAAATAAATGAGACTTAAATTTAACAGAGCCCATTTAAAAAAGGGGTGGCAAACCAGAACAAGCATTGCGTGAAGGGCCTGAACTTCAGTTTGGTGAGTATACAGAACGCCACCGAATTTGGAATGAGGTGGGGAGTAAAAGGCAAAAACATGTTTTGTATCATTCAAAAGGATTCTAGCCTTCACACACAACATAAGACAACCAAGCCCTCACACCGACTGCTTTATTTACATAAGACACAATACAAAAAGATGGATCACAATTTCAGAACAGCACATCAACACAAATAAAGAAAAGATGGAGCTTCTGTACTGAAGCTATGTGGTTATTCGGGAAAGGTGTTGGTGGTACTGACCACCTCAATTTTTCCTGGACTGCCTGGTGCCAGAGCCTGGAGGGCAAAGTTAAGGAACATAGTCTGTAGGAACTACTGGAGTCCACAAGAAAAACCTGGGAAGAGGGAGCAATGCTGGGATGTGAAGCAGGAACCTTGTTCCTTCTCACCAGAGCAACTTCGACTGCTTGGCAAACAAGTGGAAAGCAGCATTTCTAACTGAGGGGAAAAAAGAGCTGCTCCAGAACTGCCAAAAAGGAGGGCACCTTACTAAAATGTCATTCTTGGAATAGAAGCAAGAATGCAAAGAAAAATGAAAAACGAATGACATGCCAGACTTGTCAATTTGCTTTAAAGAAGCGTATCTACCACTTCAGGTGCCTACAGTACAAGAAAAACTGTGATTCACTATTCAAGTTGGGAATTATTTCCACGATTGCCTAAGACAAACATTCTAACAGGAGAAGTGAAAATAGAGGAATCTTCTTCAGGCAATCTGAAAATAAAGATTTTCCAAAGGTTCATCACCTAGGGAAAACTGAAGAGAGCTCAAGGTGAAGCTGCCAGAAGCAAAATTATTCCAGAATTAAGAGTTACAAGGAAGGAAATTTAAGTCAGTGATCTGATCCTGCCTCCAAAAGATACACAGGCAAATAAAAATGAAATGCCAGGCTCTGACAAAAGGAATACAGCACTGATATTAACCTTTGCTGATACAAAGCTGAGTGGGAGGAAAGAGAAACATTTGGCTGTGACAGGCAGGAAGATAACAAATGTTTTTTACATGTAGTATATATGTAAGTTTTTATTATGTAGATTATTCGGGTGTACCTGATATTTTATTCTACCCTGGCACACACCTTGCCCTGTAGCTCACACTAAAAGTTTCCATTGATAGTAACTCAGAATAGGATTGGCATTTTCAGCAATAGCTTAATCTTAGACAAATTATGATAGAATTTGTGTTACATTAAAAATGTGAACTCAAATTGCTACAGAAAGTCCAGCTTATTTTGATGAATACCTATTTCTTCTTTAAAGATTTGAAAGAATGTTTCTGTTTAATACTTTAATTCACATAAATGGCAATTCAACATTGTGGTTAAAATATCTAAAATTTAATCCTAAAAAACCCCCAAAAATCTAATTTATCTGGAATGAAGATCAATAAGATGCTGCTTGCAGCCATATAATGTAATGTTATTCTAACCAACAACATCCTACTGACAAAAGATGTCAAATGCTTCTGAAAGTGATTCTATATTTATTTAGATATTCTTTAGTTATACCAAAAGTAATCTTACTATTGTCAGTAGCAAAAGGAACCCATGGAAAGATATAACCCACTGAAAACTATGACAACTCCTGGGCTTTTTCTTCTCTCAAGTGTACTGACATTTTAGGGAAAAAAAAAAATTCAGCAAATACAATTATGAAAAAAATAATTATTGCCAGTGTTCCATTGTTTTATCTTTCAGTTTTTTTGTTACATAAGCCACCTCTGGAATGCAAGACAAATACTATTTCAGGATTACCTTTAGCAATACACTGAAAAAATTAAAGCAAGACCTTAAGGAGAGGAGAAAAAAAAAAAAAAAAAAAAAAAAAAAAAAAAAGTGGTTCAGACAAATCACAGCCACCTTCTGAAAAACCAAAAATGCTCCAGAAAACCTGTAACAACTGTTGCACAGAACTGGCAGTACTACATCTCGTCTGCAGAAAAAATTATACAAAAATCAAATCTCAGATTTCAGAATCTTTTTAAAATTTCACCCGAAATGGAGCAGCTTCTATGGAACAGTCTTTCCCAAATGGCACTTTGTCAGTATTAGTAGAGTGCTGACTCACAGAAACAAGTTAACAAGTTACCTGGCAATGTTGGTTTTCCCTCCACCAGTTCTCCAGCTGTTACTTTAGCTAAACACCAGCTATGCCTGACCTCACTGAGCTCATATGAGACAGTGGAAAAGACAAAATGCAGTAAATACATTGCCTGATGTGCTGTGACTTGATTAATCGCTACAACGCCAACTACATTCTGCTTATGACATGCAACTACAAACGTTCCCCTAAGTAAATATGAATGAATTTGAGGAGAGAGTTACATTCTCAGCACAACTGAACAGCCTTCAAACTCTCACTTCCATTTCTACATCATTCAATAAGATTTTATCAATAGCCATTTTGTACTACTTACATATAAAATAATTCAATTAATTGAGGAGCTTAAGCTTGATATGATGAATGAAATACTGTCTACACAATTTCAGTCCAGGGAAAAAACATGAAGCACTTCAAGATTTTAAACTTATGACAAGTGCCAGCCTGTTTTGATTAAAGAATAAAAATAGTGTATTTCAGTTTTCAAATATTATTCTATTTGGCTATCTTTGGTCAAAACAACATTGTGCATTGAAACAAAATTTTCTTACCCCTACACTCTATATGACAGTGTTGTTTATTATCTCTAATGTACAGATGTATAATTACTAAGTTTCTTTAAGAAGACAAACATTAGGGCAAATACTTCAGCAGAAAATGCTTCCAAGATACACGACTTACAAAAATAACATTTTAAAAAAATTAAGAGATAGAGCACGACAAGAGGTAAACAAAGAACTTTTTTTTTTCTCCTATATTATCTTACATCTGAAGGACAGAACTTCACTACGGATCACAACCAAAGTACTTCTAGCAAACTCGCTAAACTTTCACCAAAAAATCCAACAGTCCAGTTATATATTTACTGCAGTTTGCTGGCAAGCTCTTCAGTATTACAAACTGTGTTCCCTACCATGCCAAGAGTGGGATACATTTTAATACTTTGAGGAACCATATGCACTTTCCTTGGGATTTGTTAGCACAAGAAAAAAAAAAAGGAAAAGGTCGTTCTCATAAGTAAGTCTAATTTGCACATACAACCTTGCAGCCAAGGAATATGTTTGTGTGCTATGACTTTTTTTTCCTCCATCCCACTAAACATTTTTTTTCTTCTTTACTCAAGTTAAACGCACATCATCTGTGATTTCAATTTGCCATTGAAAAAAGTGTATGTAAGATGAGCTGTAAAATTACAGGATCATAAAACGATGTAAATTTAAATGTCAAAATGTAAATGAAAAATGTACAGATATCTAAGAAGCATGTCACTAGAATTATGTATTAGAGCTTTTAAAAAAAACCCAGTACTGGTACAATTATAATGCACAGTGTTCTCAACAATTTCCTTTACCTATCAACTTTGCTTTTGCCAGTTGACAAATACAGCTTTTAGCATTGTTAGATGCCATTCCAAAAAAATTTCAGAGACTTCTTTTTCTCTCTTCAGCAGACTATGAGGTAGCCAGCTAGAACCTTGTGTTGCCTCTGTGTTTGTGCTCAGATGTTGCCTTTCTGCCAGCCACAGTGGATCCTGAGGTTTCTAAAATGAAATGTGATTAGTATTTTGTGGTGAAGTGTCAATGATCAGAAATAAAGAAAAAGCAGAAAATTAAGAAATTTGATTCTCCCCTAAAAATCAGTATCTATTTCTATGTTTTATTTTGGCTACTCATTCCTCAAGAGAAAATAAAAATCATAAAGGTCTTCCCTCTCATGACAAATTTCTGCAGAGAGATGCAACCCTGCTGTGAGAAAACTGAAAACACTTTACTGGAAGAAAGAAAGTAGAAATTGTACAAAAATCTCTGGACACAATGAACAGTCTGACCCAGAGGCAAGACATAATTCACCAAAAACATCTGTATATGCACTCCTGCCCTTCTACACTGTTCCTTAATAGCTG
Source organism: Tetrax tetrax (assembly GCA_009806455.1). Taxonomy (NCBI): domain Eukaryota; kingdom Metazoa; phylum Chordata; class Aves; order Otidiformes; family Otididae; genus Tetrax; species Tetrax tetrax. Next base: position 686,899 of record WHYT01017606.1, read on the forward strand.
AGCCTCAGCAAAGGTTCTCAAGTGGAAAGACAATTGTGGATTCACTACATCCTGCCACAAATATTATTCAGTCTCTCAGAAGAGAAAAAAACCACCCAAGAACACACACACTGTTTTTTTATAACCTGGATAATTCTTTGGACAAATCTGCAAAAGCCAGCAATGAAAAAGGGCCATCACTATACACTGAGGCTAGCCTGACTTTTCTGTCCAACCTGCTATGCAAGCTTTCAATTCAACCACCAAAACTCTAAAAGGTACTGATGTACAACTGTAATTACAGGCCTATAACACTACAGCAAATTTGCTTCTAGATTTTACGCTTAGCATCCTCCTTAACTTTTGCAAATTTTAAAAATTCAAAGAAAAAGAAAAAAAAAAAGAAGAGGTTCTTTGCACACATGCCCCAAATGGGCTCCACTCCAAAAGCAAACTTGAGCTTTGCTGTGCCAGGAGACCGTCCTCAGCCTCAGCAAGCTCCCCAACTTTCACCACATTATAAACTAGAGGAAGGTGAGAAGGAAACCATTGGGGGGGGGGGGGGACACAACCACCAAAACCCAAAAACACCCAAACGTCATCCACCGAAACTTTGAAATAAATTGAGTTACAGTTCCTATTCATTCAGGACTAGGATCATGAGAATGAAGCAGATAAAAATAAAACATGATCCTTCAGGTCCACTTTTGGATTTGCATGCTTTTAGAAGACCACTGTCCTCTGCTTCTTCTGACTAATGCTGCAAAACAGGATGATAGTGCCACAGTGACACTTCTCAATAAGCAGAGTAACTCCTAGCAATGACATCTTTGGAGAGTGCCTCAGTTTTGCCTATCTTGGAGAGAGAAAAAAAAATTAAAATTACTGACTGCCTGTTGTCTCAGAGAAGACTATATTGTTTCACTAACTTATAGTAAAAAGACACTATTAGTTTCACTAACTTAGAGTAAAAATATGGAGAATTATGTCTATACGCAAAAGTATTTCACATCTTCAACCACTGCAAATACCTACAGAAACAGTCTTTCATGAGAAGTCCTTTCTCTTCATGTACCAACATCACCATTTTGAACATACGCCAATGTCTGAGCACACTTTAACTCTATGGCAGGATCTAGAACAACGCATGCTAACTAAATTTAATGAGAGCAGTAATTACTAGTTATATTCACTGAGCAGAACTAGAGATCAAAGAAAAGTTTGTAGTCTAAGTAATCAGATTCTTGTTCTCTAAATTTAATGACAGAAAATGATAATTCAGCTGTCAAGGGTGCATCTGAAAATTATAGATAAGTCAGAAATCTAAAAACAAGAACTTGTAAATGTTAATAGATTGTATATAGAAAATGTCAATCCTGGTGCAAACTCTCAACAAGTAAAGTTTAATCAGTTTCCCTTATTGACCTTTTTAGAATTGACTCCATGGAGCCTATTTTGATAAAAGAATAAAAACAGGGTATTCAGTTTTCATATTAGACAGAAATTTGGTGACTGTGTCAGAAGACATTGCTAATGCCATGGACCTGAATGACAATATCACGATTTAATGCAAAAGCTTCTTCCAGGCAGCAAAACTGAGGATAGATGTGCTAATTCTTGGTGTGTTTCATCTCCTAACTTTAATATTAAAATTTACTAGCACATAAAGTCCTGGACTAGGGTTCCCACATTCATTTATTAGGACAATCCCTCTTTCAAAGACTCCATATTAAGGTAAGTCAAATATCCCACTGTCTTTAACTTATATTTGGAAGTTCTTACTATCACATGTGACAATGATTATCTGGTACTACTGTTCCAGTCTTATCAGGCCTATTATCTTGCCTAAGAACTAAACCACTAAATTTTAAAACATTCTTTCTGTAAAATAATACAAGAAGTATTTAACAGCATTACACAAAATAACACCTAAACATGGAACATTAAATTATTTTTGTCAGTCAATGATGCTGCATCGAATTTATCAATTTATCAAACATATCTTGAATCCACAAAAAATTAAGACTTAGGAATTTGTAACACTTCAATTTAGCTCTGAAAAAGAGGAGAATTTGAGACAGTGCATCAAGCAGAAAACTCGAGTCAGCTAGTATAAATGACAAGTAGATACATAATCTGTAATTCCAGGTATATCCAAAATTATTGAAATGTCAGACTGATGACTTAAATCACTTGAAGGTAATAATTTATAAAACAGCACAAAGTCTTACTTTTCAAATAATTTCCCTTTTTCACCATACAAAAATTAGGCAGTACTTTTATATCTACATAGATTATGCTTGTTATATTCAAATACAGTAGTAGCCATGAACATAAACACTCAGAATACAGTTTTACTCTTGTATTATATTCTCTTATTAAAATTGCTGCAGTAAACATACATTGTGCTAATGCAAAAAGAACTTGTCTTGGGACTTGAATTCTTCCTTTGAGTCATGATCTTCCATCAATTTCAGGTGAAAAATGGTTTGCAGTGGATACTAACTTCCCAGTTTTAGGACTGTGCAATTAAAGCTGTTCTGACAGTCTCCTAGAATTACCTCTCTTTCTAGGGAAGTTTTCAATTTAACTTATGAGGTGAACAGAGATGGGAACAAATACTCCCTTGCTAACCTTGTATTTCCTTCCAATTCTGCAGAGCAAGTAGCTGCATCCTGTAAGGGTGGTAAAGCTTGTATGATTGTACTTCTTTGCAGGACTGATTTAACTAAAGTACCATTAATAAAAGAAAATGAGCTTTATCTCAAATAACGGACTTTGTGCTTCTGGTACACTCTTATTCTTGGGGATCTGCTACAATCCTACTATTATTCTGCAGCTAAATAAAAAAACCCTCAAAAACATATTTTGCATTTTATTCTTTCATCTAAGAGGGTACCATGACAATTCCAAGAAGATACGCAAGACTACAAACACAACACCAGCATTTTTGAGTGTTGAAAGTCCAGCTGTGTATCTTACTATTTACTTTTTTTTTTAAACAAAAAAATCTTTGCACAGAGTTTTCTTGAAGTGCGAGATAGAGGAGAAGTGAGAGAAACTATTTATTTAACTAGACATCACCAAGATACTGTCCTTGTAAATGATATGTAGTAGAGCACACAGCAACTCAAATTAGATCTCTCCCAACACAATCTACACCTAATAAAAGAATCATAGCCAAACCAGCATTGTTTACACAACGGAGCATACATGTCTGCTGTCTAATACAAGGTAGTATTGCCACCAATACCAAGATGATGGTGTTCTGGGGAATGTGACTCCATGTCTAATTGATTTTTTTTTTTAAATTATTATTATGGTTTTATTTTAGAAGTTAGAACTGTTTTCCATCACCACTATACTCAGTCCCTACAAAAGAACACAACGCAGTTCACAGTTAACAACAACTTAATCTAGGCTACGGAGAATTTTGGAGGCCCTTGTAAAACAGTCTTGGGAGCTGCTGTGGCTGGACTGGAGCTCTGGGCTACTCCCTCACTGACCTTTCCCCAGTGTATCCTGCAGCAGCGCTGGCTGCCAACCTCCCCTTTTCTCCCCTACGCTATGCTGCTATTAACCTCGCTCCTCCTCACCACGGCAGTTACTGCCACGCATGCTGAAGTTCCTGTCCTTGCTCATATAGCTCAAGGAGCAGGACAGGACCGAAAGAAAAGCAAAAAACAAGGACAGAGGTAGGCTGGCAGCCGTGCCACAGGTCACAGCACCCATCGAAGCCGCCCTTCTTGTAGCAGAGGTTACATGTAGGTGGATTAACAATCACCAACTCTTTCTCCAGAAGCAGCCCAGCCCTGCTGCTGAAGCAGGACTTAAGAGGCAAACTCCTACCTCATCTCAGAAAAGGTGGCAGTCATGCCAAACTGCATTAAGCCAATTAAGTTTTACAGTCTAAATGCTTCCATCAAGTAGTAGGGAAGGAAAAAACGTTGCACGTTCACTCTTTTCCAAAGCCAAAAATGTTAATTAACTCTCAAAGTTACATTATTTTGTTTTAGTAACTCTGGGATACAATTGACTGTGGTCCACCACTACTTGTACCTCTCACACGAAATCAACAGAAAATTCCACATTTGAGTGCGTTCAGTCTCTGGCATCTCTGACATTTTGAAGTAAAATTCATCTTGAGAAAAGCTTTATTTTCCTCTTCCAATTAATATACCTTACTTTCAACTGATTTAGAGACGACTTCTCCCCCTTGGTCATTAAGGTTAGTGAAAGATGATGGTTATTAATATCCTTTCAGTGGAAGGATCTTTCAAAGGTTTTTGCTATTATCTAGGAGCAACTAAAAAAATTCCCTAAATAGCTGGAACTGAAGTCCCAGAAGATTCAGAGGAAGAACACTTCAGCTAACAATACTTGGTTTCTATTTTCACATTATCTCTCCAAGTAGTACACTACTCTGGAAGAGCTTGGAAGCTATGCTCGGAGCGCCCAGAGGAGGGGAATAACTGTAGTTAGGTCATTGTGCTGGGTTCTGCTGAAGAAAGAGGATCAGAGCTATCACAGCGCTGGGTCATTCCCTCCTGCCATACCACCACAGGTAAGCTGAATAATCCTTCACAAAGTTACGGACAGATACAAGCACGATAGGCACTGAGCTCTCACAGGATTTCATAGCAATTTAATCATTTTGAATGCCTCTAAAAATGTGTCCTCACCTAAACCCAAGGGTTATGAATATCCAATGATGTTGGCTAATGTTACATGCTACTGCAGGTCAGTGATTAGTAATCCCATTTCTGCACAAAATAATTAAAATTTTAGAGACTGAGCATCAGTTAAACGTGTCCTTAAGCACTACTGGAGACATGTGGGATGAGGGGATCTACTGCACTGTTCAAGGAGCCAAGCAAACAGATTTCTTTCGGGGGGAGACCAAAACATCCATTACCAGATGGCACAGCTGATGTTCACTGGCTTTCCTTGCTTTCCTCCTCAAGAGGTCTGAACCCTGTGAGTATAAACTCCACCGTACATCAAGGCTTCTTATACTCAGATATATGTAAAAAGGATAAATTCAGTCAGGGGTGGGGAACTACATACCACAGCCTGAGCATCACCAGGCATCAACTGAAAAGATGACAACTGTTTCCTTTCTTGTAAGAAAACAGAGCTAATTGAAGGATGAAGTTTATCAGCAATAGCTAGAGAGCAGCGATTCAAAACATTGGTTGAGCCAGGGACAACATTCAGCGAAGTGTTATCATCATAACTTGCTCTCCATGTCAACATAGCAGCGGCAGCATCAGTTTTGACTTTTTCCTTTCCCAGGGCTACAAAGAATCACATAAGCAAAGTATTGTTTACAAGATGCTGCTTGGGGACCACCGCTACAGATCTTTAAAGTACCCATGCCAGCAGCTACAGGGGATCACCTCTTAAGAAAGCAGTTTTACATAATTGCATTGTTCAGAAAGGGCCACAATTGTTCTGGAATAAAGCCACTTCCATTCTGGAAGAGAGTCTACACTCTATTCTGGAATAGCTTCTTGTGTTATAGTTGTGCTAGTCAATCCTGTGCATAGAAAAAGCACCATTGCTAGGTAGGTTCCCATTAAAAAACAACACCAAAAATCCACCAACCACAAAACATGAACATGATCTAGTGTGCTAGTTTTATGCAGGGAGTGAGCACTGTGAACAGGTTAGTTTTTCATTTAAGCAATCAATAGGCTGATCCTTCTGTCCCCTAGGTTAACGGCACACCATTATGTATTACTAGATGTACTGTGCATTGCTATGTCAATTGCAAAGTACCATAGGCATTTTTCCTGATGTCAAAAAGGACGAGCAGAATTTGGCTTAAAATTATTCATGAAAGTAGCAATGAATGGGCTTCTATACTGTTTCTTCTTCAGCTGTAGACCCTACATAAGTCTGAAGAGATGTTGAAAATACTTTCAAATAAAGCTATTTCAGATGGAAATAGAAAGCTGTTTTTTGAGTTAAAAGGAAAAAATGCAACAAAACTGCAAGTGTACTGGCATTCAGACTTCATCATTTTTCCTACAGTTTTACAGAAATGTTTTTCTTCAGGGTAAAACTGGTCATTTTCCAGACCAAAAGTATTTTTTCAAAGCAAAGTCAAGAAACAGGATAACATGGATACAGGCCATAATCTTAACAAGGAGGAAAAAAAAAAAAAAGATAAAAAAAAAAAAAAAAAAAAAAAAAAAAAGCCTCACTCAGCTAGTTAGTTCTTTTCTTTTAAAGAAAGACAAAGGGGGAGAAAAGGCTTAAAGCTAGGAGATGAAACCAAAACCTTGAACTTAGTGTTTTCATAGTCCAGGTAGGCTCCTTCACTATGATGAAAGGAAGAATAATAATTGGTTTTTGTCAAATTATCTTAGGAGAGTTAAAGAGAAAAATCTTGTATCTCCCTCCATGCTCTTGCTTGGGAATAGAAAAATCAAAGTGTTGACTACTTAAGCTGCAAGGACATAAGCATCCTATTGTATGGATTTTTTTTAAAACATCACTTTATTCATTGCAATCCAAGCACAGAACAAGTGATGACTATACATGTATAGCTAGCTAATTGTCAGTCCTAATAATTTCTACAGCAACCCTCTGAAGTTCTTGCATATAAAAGGACATAGAAAGAAAAACATTCACACAAATACCTTAACAAAAATTTGATGCCTTGCTAATACAGAAGTTTTCAATAGCTGTAAAAATGCTCTCCTGAGAAGTGTTTCAAGCTTTGCTCTTTAGTTTGCCCAGTAGGTGCATATCTTAATAACTAACATGATGTGACAGACATTCACACAACGTGTGAGGATTTAACTACGTTGTGAACAGGAACTCATTGTTGCACTCTTGCAGGCTGCACTGAAAACCTTCCCCACCATGTGAAGGTGAATGCACATTATGTCATTGTGAAGGACTAATCATGTCACTTAAAACCAAGAGGAAAGCTCTTCTAATCGAGGATCAACTTTGGCATCTGCTTTTACTCTTTCATGCTAATGCTAACCCTGCTTTTCGGTGTGCACGCACTCATAGGCAGATTCTTTTTGAAGGAAATAATTCAAATCAGAGAACTTGAGCCATACGACATACATATGTTTTCACTACAAGAACTTGCCTAATGGAATTATTCTCTTCTCCACAGGCCCTTGAAAATCAATTATTGATAGAGTGCTTATATACATACATGTTCAGCTAAAGAACAGTACAAGACACTTGGCTTAGCCTCCACCTTTAGACAATGGAACATTTCCTCTGCGCAAACCGCTCCACTGATCTCAAACTGTTTGTTATTCCTCCTTAGTTCTTAAACAACAGCAACTAAACACTGATTTCTGTTAGACGTTTAAAATACTTGAATGGATGCTTTTTTTTTAATGAAGCAGAACTGATGTCACATACTACAACCTCCTGTTTGGGACTTTTCTTTATCTCTACATGCTGTCTAAAAACCAATAATACTCTAAACCAAGATGGAATCAAAACAAACAGGACACAAATGACAATGAAATCCAGCATTATCCTGCAGATTAAAATACTACTGCCACAAGAAATGCACTGATGCTTCTGTATGGAAACATCTCATTCCAGATGCTCTTGTAGGAGCGGACACTTGCCTTTCAAATGTGCAGACCCAGTAAGTGTCCAATGGCAACCTCCCATAATTTGATCATTCAGCATCAGCACCATTTCTACATACCCTTGCTTTTTGATAATGTCTAATTTACATGAGAAGTTCGCTTTCATATTTTCTTTCATCCAAAAAGGACAGAATAAAAAGGCATAGCACTCCTAGGAGGACTCAAGGCCAGGAGTCTACCTGTCTAATGTGCATCTTGACAAAGACTGTGCACTTACAACACAGCTAAGTTTTTCTATTTGTTTTCTTTCCTCTGGTGGCTTGTAAGAGCAATAATTCACTTCAGAACTTTAATTTTGGCCTGGTCCAAGCAAAGAACTGACTCAGAAACTGCAAACTTCTTACAATTCTGAAACATAATGCTACATTATTCAGGTTGCAGAGGCATAGTCTTTCCATTACACGCACACATAGGTTGTAGTAGGTGACATCAGTTCTGCTTCATTTAAAAAAGCGTCCATTCAAATCTTTTAAAATCTGACATAAATCAGTATTTATTTGCTGCTGTTTATTAAGAACTAAGTAGAAATCAAACAGTTTGAGATCAGTAGAGCAGTTTTGGCAGAGAAGAAGTTGTTTAAAGGTGGATGCTAAGCATTTTTTTTTTTTTTTTTAAACAAGCAAAAGTTTACTTACAAAGTAAGGCTTTTGCCTCTTCTTATCTCCAGTCCTGCTAGAGGGCTTCTTTCTTGCTTTCAGAAGATCATCGAAACAGCCTTATGAGTAAAGATATTCTTTCAGTTCTGAAGCTGCTTTACTAAACCAGCTTCTGTTGTGCAGGTCTGTGTCCTTTCTGTGGTACTGCATTATGGGGGGGGTGGGGAAATCTGCTTTCCTGGGATTAATAGAATCTCTCTTGATTCAGGATTTCACAAGACAAAAGCAGAGGATCAATCCTGTATGCCTAACCTACCACCATATGTCTGATCACCACTGCTGCAGCAACAAAGTCCTCAATGGACCTCTGATCTCACTTCCCTCCAATATCCACTTCCCTACATGGATCCAAGGACTCCTTCAAATAAAGCAACTACTGAATTTTAAAGATTCACACAGTTTTAGCTGAAGTCATGATGCCTGTAGACCTGAAACAATCAGCATGCATCAGTCATCTCCCTCCAGCATAACTCCTCAAAAAAAACATCCATGGAACTTACTTTAGTAACATAGCACAAGATGCTACAGATTGTGCTTTCTGAAACGTTCATTTCCCTATGGTTGTTACAAAGGCTGTCCACAGCAACAAGCTCAGATGCAGACATTGACATAGCAAAAATTAACTCCTGACAGACATGTAAACACACAGGCTGAAATTTTTGACCCAAGTCCAAACTAATCCAAAAACGTGCTTGGTTAACTTTCTGCATACAACAGACACCTATCAGAAAACCGCCCAATGCAGTTTGAAGTGGTCCTCAGTCTCAAAGGGACCTACCTCTCCGGGAAGAGACCGGTCCGAGAGCGTTCTGCTATATACCATTTTGACCCCAAAGGGCTCCAGTATGCCAGAAAGCACAGCAAGCAGCCAGAGCTTTCCCCTTGCAGCTTCCCACAGCTTTTGACACATGCTGAACCCCAACCAGCAAGCATGCTGAAGATTAAGGAGCACTACCTTAGCTTGCTATTCTGCAGGAAGTCAACATAGAAAGGAAGATCAGATTCAACTTGTGGCAGCCAGCGCTGCCGAGATGACACACAAGACCCTAAACCAGCTGGAGCTTCTGAGGAACTGCAGGCTCCGTGCCCAGGAGTATCACATTGCAGCAGTCGAGAGGAAAGGCATAAATAGGTAAGTAATCGAGGTCAGGTCAGCTTCTGACAAGGGAGACTTTTCCCGTCATCGAGAGGCAAGAGAAAACATTCTCTCTGAACGCTAAGCTCTCACAGAGCAGACGGGAACGCTCCCAGACGTCTTGCTGAAGCCACATGCCAAACAGCGGGTACGTACTCTTAACCAACAGCAACTTTGTAGGGCTTAATTTTCCAGATACTATCACCGTTACCACCTCCATTTTACCTGCATTTGGTTTCAGCTTACACTCCCCCCTCCCAAAACCTCAGCTTTGATTCCTCTTGGATGTTATTTATATCCTTTCATGTATATATCACTTGTCTACTGCTAGCGCACACAGTTTTTCTACGGGTCTGTGGGGAAAATAATTCTTGTCTAATACCACAAAAACCAGACCTAGCAGGGGAGCTGCAGATTTACATCATTATCTCGGAGATACACCTTTACATGAACGCTAATGGAAGGAATATTAGGAAAACATCTAGGGTTCATTACTCCTCTCTGAGGAGACTGCTTTCAAAAAGGAAGCAGAGCCAAAAGGCCAGTCATCCAAAAAATGTTTCATAGTGGAAGTACGATTTTAAATAATTGATATTTTTAAAGAAGTCTGAAGAAAGAAGGCTTTATTAAGCCACCTGCTATTACAGAAGCAGAAAACAAAGTGTGTGGAGAAGCCTTATGAGGGGGTGGTGTATTCCCAACCCAACAAACCTAATGCCACCCACAAGTTGAAAACAAACAACATACACATTTTTATGAAGCTCAGCATGACAAAGAAATTGTTTTTCTTCAGGTTTTGTTGAAGCTGACACTTTCTTGTTTCCTTAGACACTGCAAACTGCCATCCAAATTTCTGTTCCCTGATCTCCCCTGCCTGTTCCAGTGGTAATCCTGCAGATGGCACTAAGGGCTAAGAAATTTCTTTCATATTTTTCTTGTCGGAGGCCTTTTATACTTCATTCATTTAATGTTCATTGAATTATACTGTAGAACTTATGTTTTAAGCAACCTGACTATTTCAAATCTATAAAATACATCCTGTCCTGCTGCAGCACCTTTCAGATCTCTCCAGATATTTCAGAAAACAATAATTTTTGTCAAATATAAGGCATTTGTAATAGATAATATAAAATAATAGATGGCTAATACAATTAATTTAAATAAAATGGCACATTTTACAGAGGAAATAAAACCTTTCACCTACATACAAGGTTGAATAACAAATAAATTCACATAGCAGACAAAAACATGACTTTAAACTTACATACTATGATTATGCTCCTTTGAGATACCCAGAAGTAGAATTAATTCAAACTTCAGCTTTCATGTCTTTTATGCAGCTATTCCTATAAAATTTAAAATTCACTGTTCCCGTAATCATCTGCAACTTGATTATCTCACAGGATGCAGTAGACTCATCTGAATTGGAAAGATGCTTTTCTTCTTGCTCAGTGCACCTTTTTTAGCTAGACAGATGGTACAGCAGTTTCAGAGCAGAGAGTTAAGTATCTGACAAACAGCTGGAAGATTTTAAGCATCCCACTTACCCTGTCTGGGACGATAGCCATTCACATCTCAGCTTATCCGAGATTCTTCAGAGAAAGTATTTAAAAAATAGCATTGAAATGCATCCTAAAGCAACTTAAATTTCAGAAAACACATAGAGGTGACTAGGTATGACCTTGGCTATTAAGAGGAACATAGATCTGTAATCTTCTCTTTTTATGGCTGAGACAAAACTAGTTAAAATATTCACGGCATATTTAACACCTATTCACCTCACAAGGCTAGACAGCCTGTGAAAGACAAATATAGCCTTTCCTACAACTGAGCTCTGTATTAAGATAATACGAAATTATAATGAAATAGAGAAGGATCTTCCCTGCCAGACATATCCAAAGAATGTCAACAGTTGTGCTCCCCTACCAATTTGATCCTGAAGTGAAACAGTAAACAGAAAATTAGGCACATGCCTAAATTCATAGCCTGATACTACTCTTTCTTGCCTGTTTGTAGAACTACATTAATAAAGGAAACCAATCTGTAGTAACAGGACAGCAAAGAAGGACAACCAGAATATGCGAGACCATTCATCCATACCTTGGAATCAAGGAGAGAAAGTGATACTTGTTAAAACCTTTTTCTTTTCAGCTAAAGAAGATATGGTAGAGAACTAGAGGAACCACACAAGGTGCCACAGAGTTTAGGGGCTCAGATATGACTTCAGAAGCCAGGGCAAGTGTGTCCTTGCAGACTGCTGACATAAAAAAGGGAAGCAGTAACTTCCTCCACAACAAAGCAGCCTCACTAGGGAACCCAAATACCATTCACAGAAAGAGCACACATTAAACCACCTCCATCAGTGAATCAGATCAGCCCAACAGAAAACAAATCCAAAATGAAGAAAACACCTCTTTTTCCCCCCCCCTCTTTTCTGATATTAACAAATTACAGTAGCTCAGAGAAAGGCCAGGCCACACCATAGCCAATGGACAGGAGGAGTAGACCCGCACAGGCAAGAGGGGGGATGAGAAGAGTGCGATCGCTCCCTTCCAGCAGCAATAACCATCAGAACAACTCGGCTGCTTGTGAAACCACAACCCGAGGCGCCTCTGGCCGATTTCTGCTTCTTCCACTCAACACAATGAGCCTTAAGCCACTTGTTAGAACTATCCTACTGCATCACTTAGCAGCCAACCAAAACAAAAAAGATTTCTTGCATGCCTTCTGAACTAAACTATTCAATATATCCAGAAGGAAGATTTTCAGTTAATAGAACTGTTTATCTGCCAGTTTCCCCTGAATCATGAAAAACTCAGGTATTTAAAAGCTTACAAAAGTAATAGTCGTCTTCCTATAGGTGCACAGATGTTTCTTCCTTCCACCTTAATTCCCCCCCACCCTCCCAAGAGAGACAATTAAAACTCAAATTACAATAACAAATATATCTTACATATTTATCAAACACAGAACAA
>WHYT01017606.1:699656-715941 GCA_009806455.1 Tetrax tetrax
ACCCCTTTAATTTAAAAAAAAAAAAAAAAGTCACATTGCACTTCTCCGTGTATCATATGTTCTCTGAAGAATAGTATAAAAAAAAATGCCAACTATTTCCAATTTTACTTCACGGGTATACACCAATGCCGAAAAAAAAGCTGTCAGACCATGTATGCACAACACAGATACGCACTGCAAGACAGAGTTCGTGAACTGCTGGCCATAAGGGGAGCTGCTAGTCTGCTGAATTTCATCTTTCTGCTGTTTTCAATTTAAAGCAATGAAAAGAGCATACACAGTGCTTAGCTTTTAAAAGCACTACACAGCCAAAAACCTCTTGAAACCACTGGAATGCTCTGGATGTAAACTGGAATCGTTTCATACATGCCCCTAACCACCTCAGCGTGATCAGCCCTTAACGCACGCACACTCCACTTGATTCCTCTTTAACCTGACTTCTGTAACGCGCCCTCTTACTTTTCCTTCTTGAAATCTGTGGGTTTCTTAGCCTTCTTGAATCTTTCCCCTCTCATTAGTTGTTTCTCTAATGATTTAGTGGTCACTTTCCTATTCCCCATTTGCTAGGAAATCCGTCAGGACCCTTATCCTATGCTTGAAAAGCTACCTCGCCCCCGGCTTAGCACACTTCATCCAAACTGCCTGGCATTCTTTTTGCCATTATCAAGCAATCAACTCAACCTGACTTTTGCCAAGACTGAGCTTCAAACTTCTTTCCCAGAAGCCCTTACGCTTATTCTCTTATTCTGTGTAAAATATTTCAGCTGCTAAATTGAATGCAATATAATTAAGAGTAAATTTAAAAAGATAAATGCCACTTCAATAAAACAAACAGAAACAAAAAAAAAACAATCACAAACCAATAAAATCCAGTTCCTTTTCAACACTTTCATCAGCAAACAGAAGTCTGCATCTAGTGCATTCAGACCATTTGCCTCAGGCAAGCAAGACCTCTGCATGGTATGTCATCATTATTTCACACTTTAAAAATCATCAGTAGGGCACACATCCTTAAAATAGCACAGAATACTGTTACCTGGAGATTACTTTCTGCCTCTGACTAAAAATGTGTTAGGACACTTATGCATGAAGCAAAATAAATAAATAAATAAATCTGGTTGGATGTCACTTTCTTCACATATGAAATCAACAAAGTCTTTTTTTTTTTTTCAGTATCACAGGATGCCAATAAAAAGTTTCCATTACCTTGCCATCATGAAATTCAACATTTTCTGTAAATGTTTTCGCTATTTGACATCCCACACTGTTACTGTATTTCAATACTAATAGCTTAGTTATATTGAATTTGTAACAACCAAAGCAATCTTGTATCATTTGTAACGAAAGAAATTAAGTATTTTCCAATATAACTGCAAGTAGTGTTTGAATGGATGACTTCACAATAGCTGATGGTAAAAATTAAAATAAACAAACAACAAAACTGAAGTATATCAATTGCACAACACCACGGGCACGTTCCAACCGCTTACCTCCTAGTGTACCCAACTACAGAAAAAATACCCAATCTTCACAAAATGCAGTAACTCACATTGAAATTTTTCATGAGCTTTTCTGTTAACATTCCAGATCTCGTACCCTGGTAAGCATTGGCCCCAGGCTAGGGCACAACTTCGTTGCCTCCACAGGGGGATGTGAATAGCACAACAGAAAGGGGAAGCAGAACGTACACGTACTGTACATTCTGACCTCAAGGTATCTGGGGCAGCATGCTCCTGCCAGAGTTCTGAGCCCGTACCCTAAATGGCATCACACACAAAGTTGCCACTATTTGCCTAGGGGAAACAAAACACAAAAAAAAAAAAAAAAAAAAAAAAAAAAAAAAAAAAAAAAAAGTAGCCCTGAGAGTACACCAAATTCAACAACTGAATTCATTTAACTCAGTATCCTGTCCTCAATAGATACTAAGAATGAAAAGACGAGAAAATTTTAAGTACCAGACAAACACTTCGCTCTCTGCCATTGGCTGCAGGCATTGAAATATGGCATTCTGGAAGACTACTAGGAAACAAAAAATATTAAGATATTTAAAAGAGCATGAAGCGGGGACACACACACACACACACTTTAAAAGTGACTGGTTTAGTGATGTCTCTCCCATAAGTTTCTGTAAGAACATTCTCACAAAAGCCTTCGCTTAAGGCAATTTCTTCTCCTCTTTGATTCTGCTCTTCAACTAGCCTCCAAGAAAATTCTTTGAGGTAATTAACACTATTAAAGGCACAATGATGAAAGCTAACTTGAAAAAAAAAAGTTTAATTCCTGAATTCTCTACTCTATTTTATTTTATGAATGTATCTTTTATCATAACTTAAGACACTACAAAAGAAATTGCATCTTGGCTGCAATAGTCACACAATTCAGGTTGGTTACTTCCTCTTTTTCACAAATCAGGCTCAGAAATAGGCATTAGCTCAATTTCCACAGTGCACAAGCAACTGATGTTACCTTTTTATAATTGTATCTAGTTAGAAACACATATGATAAATAGTTTAAGCAAGAGGAATCTACTGAAACCAGGATATGAAACTAACACCAATAAACCTGTCTCTGTTTTGCCCATTGTCTACCAAAATTTCATATATGAGGTTATCAGCGACTCATTTGGTTTTACATTAAATTTCTGCAGCCTCCAACAACTTCACAAAACAATATATTTCAATGGGTCTTAATCTTTCTCTTCCACAGCTGACAGGAAAATACATTTCTGGTGATATCTTCTAATTGACCAAGTTGTTCCCTGAAATGCTGGACATAGAACAGAAATCAAAAGCAGAACAGCAGCCTTGTTCAATGGAGCAGCATACAACAACCCATTAGAGAATTATGCAGCAAATATTATTCTTCTCCACTGCTAACACAGTAAAAGCTCCTCAGGGAAGCGCTTAACTCACCTGTAACTTAATTTAAAATTTAAAGATTTAAACCCCCAAGTAATTAATTAAAATAACCTAGATCTCTCATGAAAGAATAATTCATCATTCACAGGGGAGGAAAGAATTTAAAATTATTCGCATCAACATATGATGACATTTTTGAGGTAATTTAATGCCAAATTCCATTTTGAAACAAAATTACATCAAGTATGGAAACATAATAGGCTACCCACAGTTATACTTCCTCTCACCATAACCAGTCTGCACAGTTCTGCCTTTTGTGTCTCAGTAGTAAAAATAAACAAACATTCAATGGTTTGGATTCATAAAAATCATAAGTACAGGATTTAGAGCTAGAAGAGAGCAATCTCTCTCTCTTCTAACTCTCTTTCTAGAGCTAGACCAGCTCCTAGAGGTTTATTTAGCACTCAGCAAAGGAGGAAAGGATTTCCTATTCTTGGTATAAAACTGTAAAAACATCTCCAAATTATTCATAAAGCAAGGGTTAAACATATATAAGGTTTGAACATCTGCTCTCTTTAACAATACACATTTGGAGGCAGAAAACAAAAAATGTGTATATCATCACTTCCCAAAGTGTTTTTGGTTTTTTTTTTTCTAGTTGGTTGTGGAACAACCTGATCTAGTCAGGGAGGTCCCTGCTTCTTGCAGGGGGGTTGGACTAGATGACCTTTGAAGGTCCCTTCCAACTCTAACCAGTCTATGATTCTATGAATTTTAGATGTGAAGTGTACAACTACACTATCTCAGTAATTAGCAACACCACTCACAGGTTTCATGTGTCTGCATTACATTCTATAGCATGGCAATATTCATTCCATGTAGATTTAAAGATTAATATGTCCTCAATCTTCTTAAATGTATTTTCTTTCTTTCCTAATAATTATATTCACAAGAGGGGCTTATAGTTGCTTGTCTCCAGATTTAACACATGGGTTACAAATCTTTAAAGCATAAAGATACTATTTCATACAACATCAGAGACTTTTGCTTTCAAATTCTTTTTAAAACAGATTGAAAAATGTTTCGTGAGGTCTAGTGACAGTAGTTGGTAAGCACTTAAATTATTCATGGGCTTAAACAGATTTTCTTCACGTTCTCAGGACAATGCTGCTTCTGTCAATAATACTCACTAGTATGGTTCCTTGTCTACCACTCCATTTATCACAGCCAGAGAAAAATCAGGACAATGGCAGATTTCCTAAGGCATACTGGTGTGTACCTGCTTCCCAATGCTCAGTAAATAAGACTTGTTTACACAGAGCTTCACCACATAGGAACATGAAAACAGCTTTCAATATTTAATACCTACATGCACACCAAGGTGATCTGAAGCAGTGAGTACCACCCAGGGACAGTATATTAATCCAGACTTGATATTTCTAGCAAGTCAGTCACCTGGCAAATACAACAGAAGACAGAAGGAGGGGGGAACAATTTTAGTTGTGAAGACACCTCAACTTTTGGTTGCAATGGATGCTTAATTCTTAGCAGTTATCTGAAAAAGGAATTTTTTGATAAATTAACTATTAGGAAAATGGTACATCTGAAAGAATGCTATGGACCGAAGATGAGGTCTGTCAAAATTAGAAATCAAAGCCCTAAAATAAAAATATATTCAGAGGAGCTAACTGCATGGCCGCACTTTGAATCCAACGCAGAACTATGCTGCCAGCCGTTTACATTCACAGCTGTTAGATGTGCACTGTGGTCATAAGCTGATTCCTTATAATAGATTCCCACAGTCTCAGCTGGCACTTGGGTAAGACGACGTAAAGTGCAAGCTTGCCTCACCGCCCAGGTAGCTTCTCCTAGCTTGCAGCCCAGCGTGCACACAATGCACACCCGCTGCGAATCTCACGGTTGCTCTGGGACGTGCGTAAACTTCACACGGCAGGCTGGCATCCACCAATAATACTATGCTCACGTTAATAAATAAAAAAAAAACCAAAAAACAAAAAACAAAAACCCAAACCAAAAAACAACCCCTTGAAGTTTCATTTGTAATGTTCTGCTACTAAAGCTTGATTGTCCCCTGAGAAGTCCTGATAAAAGACCCAAGAGATTCAAGGGAACTCCTAAAGACTGAAAAGTAGAAAAGCAAATGAGGTGAACATTCAGTTAGTATTTTATTTGAGAGGGAAAAAAAAAATTAAAACCAGGAAAACCTAACAAAACTTCAGCTCTTTCAAAATGTGACAGGAACAAGAATGGCCAAAAGAAAATTATATTCTCCATCCCCCAATCCCAAGCATGAACTATGTGTTAGGACACCAACTTCCCTCTCTGCCCCTCCCAAATCCACAGGCAGCAATATGATCCCAAGTGATTCACAAGCAAAAATGCAAGCCTATGTTTCTGTTGCTATAACATAACACAATACTCTTTTTTTCCTCTGATGTCATTTTTACAACATTATTTTGGAATTTGACTATTTTACAACTTGGTTGCTGCAACACATTATAGTCATTACGTATACTCATTTCCTACTTTCCAACTGGCAAGACTATTTGTTTCAGTGCTATGAAGTTACAAAGCGGACAAAAGACACAAAATATATTGTAAATTCTATTAGTAGAAACTCCCTTAATGCCTTCCATTCCTTGAATAAATGTGTGTTGGAAGAAGGGCTTCCCCCACAACTACCCTAAAGGTCCCTGTACTTCCAGCTTCCTCGAGTCTCCTGAGTCTTATTTCTGAACATTACCTTTTTGCACTATTATTCCTACTGACAGATGATGTACGATTTCTTGCAGAGCCTGTCAATAATTCCCATACTATCTAAACTTCCAAATAATCAGAAAGTCAAAGTCTTCCTACAGACAATCAAACATGGAGTATGCACCTTCCCCAGTATTTCTGGCTGTAACAGCTGTGGATCAAGAACAGAGGATGAATTGATCTCCAGGCCCTTTAAACTGCAGCTTCACCTCCAGAAGGCAACACAGGTTTGAGGAAGACATGTTTGTCCTGTAGATTAATTTTTAGTTACTGAAGTATGTCATACCAGACAGATTAACATTCAGAAATCAACTTCTAGAAGAATGATCCAAATACGAACTTCATAACATAACATTAGGATCACCAAAATCCTTTTAAAATACGCGTGCTGTTTACCTTCATCTTCACAAACAACATTAAACGAAAAGCAGTTGGGAACCAGAGATAGGAAGGATACTGGGATAAAAACCTTCTCCTATACAACAAACGTGCACACAGGCTACAACAACATATCATAAAACCTTTATTTTCTAGCCTATGAAAACACATGCCTTTTCAGGATATGAAAACACAATGGCTCTGTCATATTTGGTGTCGTAGTTCAGCCCCGATCGGGACCAGACTACGCAGTCTCTTTCCCGCTCCCCCCACCCTCCGAAAGAATAGGGGGAGATGATATAAGAAAAAGAGCTCGAGGTTTGAGATAAAGACGGGGAGGAATCCTTAAAGTTACCGTCACGGGGAAAACAGACTCGACTTGGGGAAAAACTATTCATTTATTACTAAAACTAGCAGGAGAATGAGACAGGGAACAAGATAACCTTCCCCCAACCCCTCCCTCTTCCCGGGCTTAACATTTATCTCTACTACCTTCCCCTCCCGAGCGGCACAGGGAGGGGAAAAGGGAATGGGGGTCGCGGTCAGTTCATCATGTGTTGTTTCATGCTGCTGCTTCATCGTTGGGGGAAGAACTCCTCACATTCCTCCCCTGCTCTTTCGTGGGGTCCCTCCCACGGGCCACAGTCCTTCGTGAAACTGCTCCGGCGTGGGTCATCTCTTCCACGGAGTGCAGTCCCTCCAGAACAGCTGCCCCAGCGGGCCCTCCACGGGCCACAGCCTCCTTCAGGCCTCCACCTGCTCCGGCATGGGCTCCTCCATGGGCTGCAGGTGAATCTCTGCCCCTCCGTGGACCTCCATGGGCTGCAGGAGGACAACCTGCTCCACCATGGTCCTCACCACGGGCTGCAGGGGAATCTTGGCCAGGAGCCACATTACTCCTCCCCCTCCTTCTTCACTGATCTCGGTGCCTGCAGCTGTTCCTCACAACAGGCTGGCAGACGCCTCTCAGGATCCTTTTTACATCTTATTCACTGCTCATCTACTCTCCACTTCTTGCAGCCAGACCGGGCTGAGTTGGGCCCAGTCGGCTGCCCGGTGGGAGGCCAGAGGGTGAGGCCTGCAAGGCCCACAAGGCTCGCGCCTCCCCCTCTTTGCCCCCACTCAGCTGCTTCACATCTTCTTTCTTTTTTTTTTCTGTTTTTCCCCTTCTTAAATACATTATCGCAGAGGCGCTATCACGGGACATTCTGCTCCCAATCGGCTCGGCCTTGGCCAGCAGTGGGTCAGCCCTAGGCCCGGCCGAGTCCACTGAACAAAGGGGAGCGACTTCTAGCAGTTTCCTACAGAAGCTGCCACCTTAGGCCCCCCCTCACCAAACAAAACCAGAACATTTGGTCTCAAAGTTCACCACTAATTTAACATGAACACAATGCACCTTTGCAGAAAAAAAAAAAGCAACACCACTAACAAACATATATGCTAGCACAATAATTTTTCAAATGTGCAAGAGATTATTTTCCACTTGTGATCACAAAGCTTTGCCTTGTCTATCTGACCTAAGAAGTGTTCCATTTAGCTCTTTAACAATGTGAACTTTCTGTTAAGTTTGATTAAAAGCAGTCTTACCAAATCAACTAATTATGGCACTTCTGCTACTGGCTAATCATTTAGATGACAGCCAGACACAAAGCGTGTTGGCATGGACCATTACCCTCAGATGGCCTTAATAGGGACCATGCATTTGCAGGATGGACCTACACAAGCACATCCTGTTATATGCCCAGACCTACTTTGTGACTGAAATATAGAATTCTTTTCTTTTTTTTTTTCTTGCAAAGGTGCAATATGTAAGCCATTTCAAGGACCACGGACAGCATAGAGATGTATTAACCCTTTGATTATTATTATTATTTTGTGGAGTGTGCTGAATAGGAAGTTAATGAAAAAGATAGCTGTCATTCCATCAAGTGTAAAGATTAGAAAAAAATAATGAAGTTGTTAAGGGTGATGATATTTTTTAAAAAAAGAGTTCAAATTCTAGCAAACAATTTTTGAGCATAGTGGCAGCTATCAAGCCAATCAATTCATGTTTGTAGGATTGTCTAAGTAACAAATAATCAAAAATAATTCCTACTTTATCTTGAAGAAAGCTCCTTCTAAAGGGAGTACTTTCTGCAACAAACTAAAGGTGGAGGCTACAAGGTTTGCTTGTTCATGTTTTTTAACTAGAAAAATAAAGCTGAATTAGTAATTCCTAGGTATGACCTCTTGGAAGAAGAAAAGTGGAACAAAACTATATGTTTACTATACACTTCCATTCTCTTAAGAAAAACAGGATTACTTGTAGGCCTGCCTTTGGTTTTTCCCCAAAATGGATGAGCAGCCAAAGAGAAGAACCAAATAGTATTATTTTGAAGAAAGGAACTGGAGGAACAAGAAAGCAAAATGGCAAAAACCATCACCTAATTTCAGTGGAAAAGAAGCAAGAAAGATTAATGCAAAAGCTGGAGCCTCTGATGCTTCACTAGGAATAACTGAAGACTGAAGATAACCATGGCTCACCTGAAGAGCCTCCAGCAGGCTGAACAGGTCATAGAGTTTCTCAGTTACGTAAGGCGTTGAGGCAAATTTCTAAGCCCTATCTATCTATCACTCTAAGTAAAATCTAGCTAGGGCATAGCACGTGTTTGATAAAAGCTCATGTATAATGAGTCTCACTAGTTTTCCTGATCAGTTTTTCTTTCCTTAAATGAATCTTTCACACAGCAAGACAGAAGAAAAAAACCCCTAAGCTAAAGTGATTGTCAATGCCAGAGAATTCACAGGGACAATCCAAGGACAGCAAAGTAACTGCTACAGATTCTAAACCTAATTTTTGCAATAGATCCCACTTTTAAATTCATGGTGTTACTTTATAGTAGCCAGGTTTGTTTCCAGCAGTAGTTCCTTTAGGGCAAGCACTGCAGACAGTCTGCCTACCCTGAGGGTAACTAAGACATTCAGATGTGGGGTAAAGGAAAGATATTAATAATTTAAGACAACGCTCTGCCACTCCTAGGAGAAAGCAACAATGTAAGTACAGAAACATCTAACTCCAAAGTTTAAGTTTGTCCTTTATGAACTTAGCATTTTCCTGAATAGATTTACAAACTGCTGTAGAGGATACAGCGTTACCTGCGGTTTTTGGAGGAGTTCTGAAAATGCTCATGGTGACTTGCTAACAGCATCTCCTGCCACTGCCAGGGCCTCCAAAACAAGGAGGAAAGTCAACTGGGAAGCAGCATCAACAAAAAAGGTGGCAAAAGGGGAAAATATCTCAAGTAGTAGAGAACACTTTTTGTAAGCTACAAAATATAGACCTCAGAAAGAGTAAAAGCCCTAGGAAAAGTATTTTTTCCCTTGTTCTTGTAAGGCAATAAAGTTAACTTATCATAGCCAAATAGAAGATTCACTGAGTGAAAATTGTTTCCAGTGACTCAAATACAAATTTTGATTACTCTACGACATTGGTTCTCCTGTGTGCTTTATATAAAGGCATATTTGGTAACCCTCTTCTGTGTTACAGAAGTAATTATTTTGAAATTATTTCCACTTATTCAGTACTCTTTTCTTGTGTAGAGCAAACATTGACATAACAGTCATTCACTAGCACATTAAACTTGGTATTCAATATCCACATGCGTTACAAATCAATTGTACTTGAAAGCAGAAAAGAACAGATGTGAACTTCAAAAATTACCTTTATTTTAAAAAGATGCTTAAGCTACTCTGTGGTTGAAGTAAAACCAAGTTCTAGGTGTAGTATGCTACATCCTTTCAAGACTGACTGGCATTTGGATCTGTTCATTATACATCCAGTTTCTTTTTCACATGCTTAAAACCCAAGCTTAAGAAATCCCAAGGTCTTTCCCAAGGTTTCAAGCTGCGCCAGGGGAGATTCAGGCTGGACATTAGGAAATATTACTTCTCAGAAAGGGTAGTCAGGCACTGGAATGCACTGCCCAGGGAGGTGGTGGAGTCACCGACCATGGGGGTGTTCAGGAAACGTTTGGATGTTGTGTTGAGGGATATGATTTAGCTGAGAAGTATTGGTGATGGTCGGACTGGATGATCTTTTAGGTCTTTTCCAATCATGATAATTCTGTGATTCTGTGCTTTAATCAGAATGACTTGTACAGGATATTCTGCTGAAATCTTCAGAGTCATATTCCCTATCGAACATACTAGAAATCATCAATATCAGGACAGCATACTAGTTTTCATTGTAAATAATTCCATCAGAAAATCCCAAACAGCATCATCATCTACTGAATACACTTCATTTACTAAACACACCCTACATGCTGAAAAAATACATTCCTCATAAGTACAGAAACCTGGATTCAACACGGATATTTAAATGACAATCACTGCAAAAGAGAATTATTCAAATGCAAGGGAATTTAATTTGCAGCCTAGCTTTTGAATATCCATACTGCAGACCTGCTACTTGATCCTACTTTGCTTATGGCAGTAAAGTATTCCGCAAAACTGCATATCATACCATACAATTAAACATCTTTTGCATAAGTTCTTCCACACAAATACTATGAGAGAACTCAGCACCACTACAGCTGAAAACTAGCTGTTTATTCACCAGCTCATCCTCTCCCAAAATTTTAGTAAACTCATGATCATGATGATGACTGCCTTTACTTCTTGAGCTAGGCTTTACTAATACAGTTAAAAAAAAAAAAAAAAAAGAGAAAAGGGATGAATCTTTGAGAATAAAAGCACCAAATTTGAGTAAACACTTTTTTACTCCTTTGAGATGTCTTCATGACTCTACTACAGTTTGCCCACTATAGAAGTGCCAGACAGGAAGGCCACTACAATTTAAGGCCGTCGACTCATTTTGCTCAGAATACTATTGTATGTATCGTACCTTTTTAGCTTAGGTTCCCAACTGGTTTTTTTATATGTAGAGATACAGAGAGAGAGAGAGATACACAAACACACACACAACTGGTTAATATGCTTCACGTTCAACAATGACATTCTCCCCAGCAAATCTAACAAAAATGTAATGTTTTACAATGAAATAAATAAGAAAGTTAAGGCCCCTTACATGAATCTCAAGCCCTGATGCAGATCTCATCTTCCCGAGTCTACCAACAGCTCTTCAAAAGAGCAGTAATAAACTGAGGGACTGAGGGATGTGAGCATTTATATATATGAATGCAATGCTGGCAGAGAAAATTAATAATAAGCATACACTGGTGAAACTTACACAAGAAGAGAAACAAAAAAAACCCCAAAATTTGTGAGAAAGAACAAAACAGCACACATCTATTCATCCCACTTCACCTTACTACAGTGTAAAGGATGAGGTGTGACCTGCAAAAATAGATTCCCTCTTCCCTTAACTGTATAAGGCAATATTAAGTGGTGGCTAACTGAAAACCATGGTGACGGTCACAGACACAAGAAAGAACACAGAAGGTATCAGATACAGAAGGAAGTTCCAAGTCCACATATGAACCTACAATGGTTTGATTTCCACCATGTCTTTTTACCTATCAAAATTAACTTTTCTGCTTTTTGTGAGTTCATTCAGTCAAAATACACAAGAAACTGATTTTTGTTGCCTAAGAATGGTTTATTTGATGGTGAGTATGGTAACGGTGAGTACCAACATGTATAAGACACACAACATGATGATGATTTTTTAAGTTACTACTCAAGTCTACCAAAACAGACACACAAGACCAAATTTAGCTAAGAGCAACCAACCCATCTTGAAAGAGAGAAGTTTCTTGATGGAGTGAGTCAAAGCAAGAATTTAACTCCACTGCTTCAACTGCAGCACTCCTGAGAGCATCTCTGTTTCCACCAGCTACACAGAATACTTCGGGAAACAGTCTTCCTGGACAAAGACAAACTTGCTATAACCACCGATACTTCAGTAATTTTGCAAATGGTATCAAACATATAAAGCAGGAAAAACACTTCTGCATTTCTGATATCACTACTGAGACTTTCTGCAGAGGCACCCTGTATGCTAGCTTTGGTGGCCTGTGCTTCCAAGGAAGTCCAACAGATCTCTGTAGTAAACATAAGAAATGACACAGTTGCTTCCTCATTGCTAATCTCACAGGCATTCTGACCACGATTAGAAAAATCACAACTCTATCACAAAAATATTTTTTACAAAGTGTTACAGTAGGCTGAAAAAATAATAAAATTTAGTGAATGCAAATGCGTTTTAACTTCTGATCCAGCAACATCAGGAGAGGACTTTACGCCCCCAAGGTCTGTTATAGATTGAGCAATTCAGTAAAACTTAAAAAATTGTAGGACATTTGTTTCAGAAACTGTAAGCTGACTAGATTCTCTGCTTGCCACTTTGAGTATCCAGCTGCTGGTTGTTTTCAGAGCAAGTTACCTCATTTGTCACTGCCATGTAAATAGACACTTTCATTTTCCTAGCCCCCAAAAAAACCACCAAACAAACATATGAAACAAGTTGCTAAAAAGCTACTCGTAGTCCATCACAGCATCTATTAAAAAAAAAAGAGAGAGAGAGTTTTAAGGTCATCATTCTATTAAGACAAAATATAAACTGGCCGTAACAATTCCATCAACATCAGGTGGGAACAAATCCCCAGGTCTACACTAAAATCAGTCACTCACATATGACATGCATTTGCCCTCCTATGGTAAGGTATGTGTTACTGAACTAAGCCATTTCAAGCTGACAGAGAAACAGAACTATCAGGAAACCAAAAATGTTATTGGATATTTTAACCAAAAATCATGTAATCTTGAAGCTACTCTGGACTGCATTTTACGTTTGGTGCTTAAAACGGCTAGAGATCTACACAGAGCAGGCTGCCACAGAACAAAACCTGGTCTATTACAGCTTTTTATTTCTGTAATAGACCAGGAAAACTGTAACTAAGTCTACTTAAGCATTTATCACCAACAAACCATTCTGACAGAACCAAAATACAATAATTCCTCCCCCATGCTAATGACAGGACGGCTAGAGCTAAATGGTATCCCATAATAATTTTACGTGTACAAAGTGTTCCATTTCATTTAGTGATATTCTAAAAGTGATGCATTGGCCATAACGTTTACTGTTTACAATCTGCAGCAAGCTATACCCTTCTCAAGGGAGATAAAATAATCAAGAAAACACTATTCACACTATGTATTTGAGAAAAGTAGATCACTGTGCCAATTACAGATTCTTTCCTATATTAAGAAGGAAAGAGAGGACTGGAGATTTGCTTGCTTCCCAACTGTAAAGGAGGTCATGCATTCAGGCATTGAAAAAATATTTCCTTTAATCCAACAAAGTATGAATAGCAAAAAAAAATTTCAATGTTAGTTTTGAGTACGTGCTGAAAACACTTTGTTATAGGGAAAGAAAACTGAAAGCTCTGAAGAACCATACAGTGACTCACATGACTACAAACAGAAAGATCCAGAAGTAATCAGATTTCCAGAGAACCCACTAGAGGTAACTGTTTTAATGATAGCATTTCTGTGAAGTGTTCTGTATTAATATTGCTTACACACAACTTTCCACTCAAAGATCACAGTGATTGATACAGGGTGTAATGAATGAAGTGTAACACCTCCAGTAAACAGATGCTACATTATTCATTTCACAGATAAGTAAATGCAAGTATGAAAAATTAAGTGACTTGCCCTAGTCAGAGCACCAAATGCACAGCTGTGAATATAATCCAGATATCCCAGCTCCCAATGATCCGTTAACCACTAAACATCAGCCTTTCCAAAATGAAATGTAACCTTTCCCTCACATTTCTCCCTCTTTCTAACAATTCTGGCAAAGCTAGTACTGAAGATGTTCACATCACGTGGCTGACTTTTAAGAAACCAAAAACTGAAACAGGAAGAGGAAAAAAAAAAAAAAAAAAACCAACAAAAAACTCAACTTTACCACATGGATTACAGAACTCCCAAATCCCTCGCTGCAGGGCTCAGTTATCTGCCCCTGCCCTCCCAAGAGCAGAGTCGGCAACAGCTCACAGATTTAAAGCTGCTGGCCAGGCACAAGCTTGGTAGGCAGTATCGGGGTAGCACATCATCCCAGAAGAACACCTGCTGCAGTCCTCATTCACGGCAGGCACTTACACCCAGGAGCTGCCACCGCCACATCCAAATGAGAGGAAGAAACGAACAGGATCATCAGAGAAACGTACGCTGCCCCAACAGCTGTTCCTCCACATGCCCTGTCTCACCTGGACAGGTACCTTTAAGCTGCCTTCTTTAAGGCTCTCAACACAGCCCGTCCGTTTGTCCGGGTTTAGCCCCACTCAGCAGCTGAAACACCACACGGTCTCTCAGCCACTTCCTCCTCACCACCCCCCACAGTGGGACAGGGAGAAGAACTGGGAAAGAAAAGGCGGCAAAACTCACAGGTTGAGATAAAAAACCGTTTAAGAGAACAACAGAGAAAAAGAAAACAGAGACAGAAAACAAACAAACAAAACCCAGAAAATACTGAAACACATAATTTACAGTACAATCACTCACGGTGGATCCTGATGCCCAGCTCCCTCCCAAGTAGCAGGAGGCTCCCCTCAGCACCCTCCTCACTTACACACTGAGCATGATGTCACAGGGTGTGGAAGAGCCCTTCGGCCAATTTGGGTAAACTATCCCAGCTGTTGGCTAATTAGGAAACTCTCCCAGCTGCTCCCCAGCCACAGGTGCCACCAGCTCCAGCTCCTCTCCCAGCTGAGGTGAAAATTAACTCTGTCCTAGCCAGAACCAGGACAGCATTACAACAGCCCAGTGACCTAAAGCTTGGCAAAAAGTCAAAAATGCTCATCAGTACTCCTGTTACACTGAAGGCTCTCCATGTGGTGGCAATTCTGCCTGAAGTAGTCTCAGCTCGCAACTTATTCTGCACAGATAAAGCAGAGTTTTCTACCAATGCTTAAGAAACCCCTAATGGTCCTTAGACTTCAGAGGCTAGCGAAGCATTTAGAGAGGAAGGGAGAATAGACACAAAAACACTGATGGCAAAATGCCACCAAAGAAAGTTAAAGAAAATGAATATCGCTTAGAAATGACAGCAAGCAATCATAACTTGATTGTCACCACTTATAACCTCAAAAAAAATCAATGACTAGAAACTTGAGAAAGAGCACATGCAATTAATCAGTTTTACTGCACAGACTTTTCAGATAGAAAAATCTCCTTAAGTGCTGGAGTACTTAATAGACGTATACAGTATTTATGTACTCACAGTTTGAAAGATTAGAGTTGCACAACACATAAACCAATTAAGTTTTTCAAAAAAGTCATCAAATAATGTACTTTAGATACCCATGCTGCAAAATATTTGCCTGAACACACAACAGGAAACCCATGTTACTTTACTAGCATGGGTAATGTGCCAGAGATTTAAAATAATATCTGGTACTGAAAAATCAAAACTTGTTTCCTAAACTGCTATGGTAAGCCAGAGCATAGATCTCAGACCCATAACTAAAATCAATCACATTTGCAGTCAAAGATACAACAGTTGAATTTCAGAAAGATATTAAGACTATTAAGAAAGAACAAGGTCAAAATTCACCTTATTGCAAAACGATACCATAAAACAAGGTGAGGTACAACTTGTGCATTGCTACAAGTGTACGAAAACCTGTCACCAGGAAATTAGCTCTTCTTGTAATACAAAGGTCAAGACCATTGGAAATGTATTTGCAACAAAGCCTTTGGAAATACCAGTGAAGACAAATAAGAACATAGAATCATCAGGGTTGGAAGGGACCTTTAAAGGCCATCTAGTCCAACCCCCCCTGCAAGGAGCACGGACATCTCCAACCAGATCAGGTTGCTCAGATTCCCATCCAACCTGGCCTTCAACGTTTCCAGGGATGGGGCATCCACAGGTTCTCTGGGCATCCTGTGCCAGTGTTCCACCACTCTCATTGTAAAAAGTGTTTTCCTAATATCAAGTCTGAATCTGCCTCCCACATCCAAAACAAGGGCACACAATTCCATATTTATGTGAGTAAATACTGACTCTTGTTTCCAGCACGACACATCAGGTTAGTAGTGTACTCTGAAGCAAATGTGAATTTTAAAAACGAATTGATTCAATCCTGCTACTCTGTGCATGATTATATTCCTATTGGTGTTCCACAAGGCACAGGTTTACAGAATTAAGCCCAAAGCAACTCACTTAAAACAGCCAAAAAAACCACCCCCACACATTACAGCTCCACCACAAAACCTCCAACCATGCCCCAAAATACTGTATTTAAATTTAATTCACAAAT
>WHYT01017607.1:0-13026 GCA_009806455.1 Tetrax tetrax
CACCCCCAAGTCCTTCTCCTCAGGGCTGCTCTCCATCCATTCTCCACCATTTTCATACATTACTTCAAAGAATTCCTTACATAGCAAAGAAGGTGTTTTCATTGGGTCTAACCAAGTTGAATTCATCTAAATTACCTAAGTATTTTCTAGCATGTTCTTATCTTCAGGCATGCACTGCTATTTTGAAATTACATATAGCATCTGATCACAGATAATCTCTTCTCGATAGGCTAAGAAAAAAGAAGAAAAGAGATTATGTGCCTCAGCTTTCTCCAAATCCTCTGGTATTCTTTCTCTCTCACTAGGAGAAAGCGACATCTCCTTCTTGATAAACCTAAAGATAGCAATCATTCTGGTTTGACCAGACAGTGGTTGTGGAGAAAAGTCCCGATTACCATCTCCATCCATTTTAATTGGAGAACAGTTTTCTGAAACCAATTAACAGCCTGTAGAGAACCAAAACGGTTGAACCTAATTTTTAAGCAAACAACTTACTCAGAAGACGACACTGCCAGTTAAGTGTCTCTAAGATGTTAACTTTGCCTTTTGGCAGACATTAAGAAGTCTACAGCTATTCGCGCTATGTTGGCTATATGAAATTTCAGTTTCTTCTTGCGGCAGGCTGCCACACACGCAGACACACGATGCTGTCCTGCAGTAACTCCCCATGAGGCTCTACAGCGAAAGGTCTCCAGCCACGCGACACACAAACGCCTAGTCAGGTTTTTCTAGAAGTATCCTGAATTTATAAAACCAAGACAGAAATTTCATGATTAGCACAGGCTATCGATGGCCAACAGCAACAGAGAATTTATTTTTTGTGACTGACTTACAAGTTGAAAATATAAGGGCCTGGGCTTTCAAATTAATACAATTAGTACTGCCAACGTTCAGGAAGGCTTCTAAGTCTTCAGTGATGGGTCAGAACAACTTATAGTCTCTCATCACTGCTGATATCACTATTTTATATTTAAAAAAAGGAAACGCAAAAGTTGAAAGAGTGCATATGGTATTTACAGAGCTTTTAACACCACAGACCTTATTCTTTCCTCGGTTGAACTGCCTAACAGACAGACATTTCAGGAAAGAGCCCCCCAGCTGATTTGTTTATAAAAGCATCTATAAGTGGATCTGTCAAGGTCCTACGGATCCACCATCTAAACTCTCCCAGCAGCGGGTATAGCTGTAGCTATTTAAGCAACATTTGGCACTTCAAACAACGTTTACCAGAGACAAAAATCAGGGATGCCTGTTCCCTCCCCACATTTTGCACACAGGCATTCGACTTCTGAACGAACAGCGTACAGCCCTCTATCACTGGTACATTAGTTACAAATCATTTCCTAAATACTGTGGAATATTTTAAAATTATGATCCATTTCTTAACTCTGTCAGATCCTCCCCAACGTAAGAAAGACTGTAGCCTCTCATTCTCAAGGAGGAAAAGACAGCAACTGTCACTGTGAATGAAGCTGGAATTCCATCTGTATACACAAAAAAACCCAGGCAGTTCAAACTATTATTCTTAAATTATCCGTTAACCTTAAGGCAAACATTTTGATCGATGGCAGTTCAATGTCTTCCACTCAGTTCATACCACATACAAACCATCACGTATCTCAGACAGCAGTCTCCAGTTAGAAATTAATTTGGTTCCAAAGGATTGGAGCTCAGTTCCAGTGTCTAAGTGGATTTTCCACACTTCAGTCCCTGTGTTAAAATACCAAGGTCCTCTCAATTTTTGAAAATTTATTAAAAGAAACAGTATTTATAATTTATGTTAAAGTTTGGACCCTAATTGTCTTTAGAGGTTTTGAAGAGCCACTAAGCTATTTTTTGCTGGCTTCTTTGGTGAGGAATGAAAATTAGCTAGATTAATTATTTTCAGTTTACATACAGTGAATATAACAAATCGCCACAAATGCAGAGCTTCTTACAATGTGCAATTTAAAAAGCCAATAACTTTTTAAAAAAATCACACCTTGCCAGTGTTTGCTTTAAAAGTTCTATCTGCTAGAATGCATTCAACCTTCTGTGCACTAATAACGCATTCCTTGCGCAGGAAAAAGTGATGGCCAACTTCAGCAGATTTTTTTAAGAGACCAACTGCAAGTCTGGCATCAGCTTATCATTCAGCATTTAGTAAGACAAGAAAATCTCTTTTCAAAAGCATCTAGTAGAGCATTTTAAGTCTGTGCAGTTGGATTTCTATGGAGAAAGAAAGTAATTTTTTTATTATCAACAGCAAGTTTATAATATAAATAGAATTAAATTAAATTTGTTCTGATGTAAAAAGGTTTAAAAAGATGCAGTATTTCTCTAGAATACGTATATTTTTTAAATCTGTGGATTAATTCATGGTTGATTCTATGATTCTATTTCATTGGGGCAGCTGCTAAATAATCTCTGGAAAGATGTGTCTTTTCTGGTTCCTTCGGGGGGATACAGGAGCTGGTTTTAAGCCAACACTCAGCAGGAGCCTGTTACTGAGAAAAATCCATTTCCTCAAGCTTTGTATTCTGGGATATGGAGTTTGAAATGCAGCACACTGGTAAAGAAGCTGGTATGGAGCAAGTCCAGAGCTCTTGGTTTCTAAGCCATGAAAAGATTTATACACGTACATAACCACCACTGACATACAGCCGCCCTGGCAGCCGGTGCTGAGCACGGCGGCTCTAACGGCCCGTGGTCCACGCTGCCCAGCGGGTGAGACCGCCGTGTGCTGCCCCAGTAACGGAGCCTCGCTGGGGCCGCAAGCAAGACCTCAGTGGAGAAAGCCACACTTCTGTTTTGTGACACTACAGCTACCGAAAATGGAAAGCCAAGCAGCAGCCACCACACACAAGTTTAGAAAGAGGGATTAGTCTAGTAAGCGTAAAAACCACAGGGCAAGCCTGCAGTGGGTAAGCAGATAACATAAAGAACAATTAAACTCTCGCTCACAGCTTTATTCCTTTCCAGCAATCGTTATTTTCAGCTGCATGAAATTCCTAGAAGTATACAAAATGTTTTAGGACTTTCTCTTCTAGAATGTCAGAAACAGAGGAAAAGAAATAAATGCCTCTGAATAGATTTTCAGGATAAAAATCACCTAATACGTGACTGACAACAAACTGTAAGACTTGATGGCCTTTTCCCATAGCTTCACAGCAGGAACTGTGATAATACCATTTCCCTTTCAACATCACAGGTACTGGGACTTCACAGTGAATACAGCTGGAAGGGTTGGAAATACAAATCAAGAATTTCCCAATCCTTGCACTACCCCTCCAAGGTCAGCAAACGGGTGAGTTGCTTTGCCTGCATTACTCAATAACTAATCTCTGGTGGGGACAGAAATCCTTTCTTCTGGCCTTGAAAGCCAAGTGAACGCAACACTCCATGCTGTCTGCAATGCTTCTATTTTGTATGGGTACTGTGCAACACTACGATTTTGTATGCAGTTTATACATAAAATATAGGTTAAAATAATTGTCCTGAATCCTAAGAAAGATTGCCCAAACTGGGCAAAAAAAAAGAAATACATAGCAAACAGACAATGGGTTTTATGGTTACAACGGGAGCCTCAATAAACAGACATTCACTTTTAACAATCATCCACTGAAATGAGGAAACACACGAGAGAGAAGTGTTTCAACATAAAGAAGCAGGGGACAAAATAAATTAAGCTGACATCAAGAAGATGGGAGTCCAACAGAGAAGCCTCACAGATGCCTTTGGTGAAGATCTGCAGGGCTGTGATTCTACTTCAAAAAGAAAACACCACGTTCTTACCTGGACTGATCTGGACATTAAAAAAAGTCTCACACAAGAGAGGTGGGGAATGGGGAGTAGATCTAGGGAGAGATCCTGAACTCATCCCATCAGCAGTTTGCCTACAACCACGCCAGGTGGGCTCAGGACCTGGAGACACACTCCACCGTGTTGAATTTAACCCGAGTACAACCCTCACACAGCTGGAAAACTTACCAAATGTAAGAGTTGTATTGAAATAAGCACAGACACAGAAAAGAGAGTCAGAAGGCATCCCCACTCCCAAAAAAGAATTAATAACTTTTCTGATGATGACTGAAAGTCATTCAAAATTCACAACAAAAAGTAATGAACTCGCAGATACAGAACCGCCTCCGAAGAAAAACAGTATCACGCTGAATACTGAATCGTTATGTTTGTTTAGGACTCAAGTCATAAGTTTCTTTAAAGCCTCCATCTATATTTTATTGTTACTCAAATACTTACAAATACACAGTCACTGCAAGCCAGAATTTTCACCATTTATCCAAACAAACAGATCAAATCTGATGCATGAAACTCCAGAGAAACGGGTGGCGCCCAGTCCAAGATCTGATGCCCAAGGACAGCCATCCAAGTACTTATGCCTTTACTCATTTAATAAGGAAATGAAAGCCAAGCAGCAGCGAGAGATTTGAACCTACAGAACGGAGAAAAATGTAAGGCTCAAGACCTAGTGTTGACACTACTCTGGTTTAACCCCAGCAACTAAGCTCTATGCGGCTGCTCGCTCACTTCCCCCCCTCCCCCCCCGGGGGTGGGGGAGAGAATCAGATGGGTAAAAGTGAGAAAACTTGTGGGCTGAGATAAAGACATTTTAATAAGTAAAGCAAAAGCCGCGCATGCTAGTGAAGCAAAACAAGGAAATCATTCAGCACTTCCCATCGGCACGCAGGCGTTCAGCCATCCCCAGGACAGCAGGGCTCCATCACACCTAACGGTTACTTGAGAAGACAAATGCCATCACTCCAAATGTCCCCCTCTTCCTTCCTTCTTCCCTCAGTTTTATGTGCTGAGCATGGCATCATACGGTGTGGAATATCCCTTAGGTCAGCTGGGGTCGGCTGTCCCGGCCGTGTCCCCTCCCAATTTCCTGTGCACCCCCAGCCTGCTCACCCGTGGGGCCGTACGAGAGGCAAAAAAGGCCTTGGCTCTTAAAAAATTACAAACAGTAACAGGTAGAATCTTAAAAATGTGATAAATACAAAGCTAAAAATCCTTCTTTTCTTACAGAGTACACATTTTCTTCTCATGAACTGGCCAAGTTCAGGGCACATTCTAGTCTTCTTGTTTAAGGTACGGCAAACCTAGAGCGGAAATACCCCGCAGTCTCCGGGATTAGCTCTGCACGCTCCTTCACGTCCCGGCGAAGCACAGTGGAGGACAGCTAACGAGCTGCAGTTGAAGGGCAAGCGAGAGTGGCGGAAAGCCACGGATCAGATGACATACGCACGCGCTCATGGCATCCAAGAATCAGGTGCAAATCACACACAAATAAAATTACACACCAAGTCTGGCACCGCAGTCAGACATGACACACATCAATGTCTGACACTTGGAAATGACAAGCTGTGAAACAGAAGTAAGTATGTAAACCAAACGCAGCAAAGCCCCTCTAATTTCATTGATAATGAAGGAAGGAAAAGTACAATTAAAATTAACATAGGCAAAAAAGATTGTCACAATTTAAATCCCGTAACTCTAATCCTTGTCAGAAGGCTGGAAAAAACTCTACATTCATGATTTTCCTGATAAAATATTGCTTGCCTTTCACCCTGAAATACTTTAGTTCAAACACTAATTCCAAAAATTTTCATCAAAACCCACAGACCGTATGTCTCAGCATGCACTAGATGTGACTGGAGCTTGTGAAGGGAAATGGGTTCCAGTAAAAAGAAGGAAAAGGTGAATCTGACAAGACAGTATCAGTATTTCACATCCAGCAGAAAAAAAAAAAAAGCTTGCAAACACATTCCTTCCCCCAGGTTTTGGAGGCAGCAGGATAGGCTCAGTGAAGGGATAAGCCTACAACTACATTAGGTCCAACCGGAGAAGGACTGAGCGATGCTTTGTGCACCGCAAAAGGGAGAACCTCTCGAGCATGTGCGACAGTGCTTTGGTATCCAGAAGGGGGGTAAACACAACGCCTGCATTTTTAAAAGTAAGTTTGAGATGGCAAATTACTTCTTCAATTGCAGCAGTTACAGTAATGTCTGAATCATCTTAGGAAATCAGTACATAACGTTAAAGAAAACCACAAAACATGTTATGGAATTTAAGCAGGAGAACGTTTAGTGGATCAAGGACTGGTTTCCTAAAAGATATGAAAGACAAGCAAAGTTCTAACTTCCAAGAATAATCTAGGTTTAAACACATAACCCATCAGCTTTATTAAACAAAAAGAGTAACAGGAACATCTAGACAAGTCCTTCCGCTTTTTGGTAAGACCTGTCATGGAAATGACTGACTGCACTAATACACAAAATTAACTTCCTTGAAATCACACCAAGCAATAAGAGATGATAAAAAGGCAGAGTAGCCTATGTAGTCATAACTTCTTTAATTTTATGCTGGCTTTGGAAATTAAACTTGTAACAGCTGTAGTAATAGCACGCACATGGAAATATTCCTACAGCCTCATTTTCCTGGCGAGAATCTTTTGCTGGCCTCTACATTCTTTCTCCAGGAAGAAAAAGATGTTAGAATAAAACGCTTGCAATCTTTTACTCTGCTACACTCCATACACGAGAGGGCAGGAACGGTCACGGTCTGTCAGACTTCATAGAAACGACGCCTCTGTTGGGCATCTGCCAGCACCGGGATGCTTTACTAGATGTTCCAGACAGGTTTATCAGCGTGATAGGTCCATGCTATGGTACCACGCACATAAATGTAACTTGTGGAACAAAACACAGAAATTATCCCACTTGAATCCAGATTTCCACCTGTGCTAGTAAACCTGTAATTGCATCTGGCAGCTTCTGATTTAATCCAACAGATTAAATCGCTGTAGCTGGTCAATACAGCACCAGAGCACATATTTAAGTGAACCCCAACCCTCACTCTCATGGTTTCATTACAATGCTTGAGAGCTGAAATATATTTACTTTTTTAGAAGACAGTCATAATTCTAATTGCCCTCCAAGTTAGTTATCTTTTCAGTAGATACTTTTTGGATAATTTAGATAGATTAAGGTTTCTACATTTTCTTCTTCAAAGAGGCACACGGCGACATTGCATTAATTCATTACTTGAAAATAAATACTGAACCAAGTCAATCTGAAAGTTTTCCCTTGTTTGGGTAGGACCACCTGTAACATACACAGGCAATGACATCAGTGGTTGAGTTTAGGCTATAAAATCCCCAGTGGTATAATTACTAGAATATATATTTGGAAAGCGTAAGGAAGATTACAGGCACTTTTCTCACATTTTGTTAAGAGAATCTGTTGGTGAACCAAAAGAGAAGACCATACTAAAGAAATCTTACCAAAATACAGTGCCAAGCATCCAAGTTAGTTAAATGATAGAGTATTTTTCATAAGCCAGGAAAAACAGCCAAAAAATAGGTTATTTTAATGAACCGCAGAAAAATAATTCCATGCGTATTTTCTTCAGCATCATCTCGATTTAGAGGACTAAAATCATGGGAATCTCTCACATCACGAAATAAGGTTTTTTAGAACTACTGAGCTGAGCACACACAAAACAAATTAATCCCTAGAGCATACTCCAGGTGAAAAGACTTTTTTTTTTTTCCTTCACCATAACTGGAAATACAAGCAAAGATATACAAATTATGTGCTTGTCAGCATCTCTCTAGTCAGATGCATCATTCTCTATTGCGCACAGAAGAAAAATCACCCACACCTGTAACCCTGTCATTGCTCATTCAGTCAAATCCCAGACGCCGGTTTACTGTACTTTCAAAAGAGATTAGTGAAAATAAGTTTACCTGACCTAGTGTGGTTTGCAGCTCTTTGTTTTTTAATGCTCTTAATTAATACAGAATTGTTTACACAATTAGGTCTTAAGCAGTCAAGGAAAATAAACTGAAGAACTCTCACCGAGGCAAATTCTGCAGACTGGAGGTGGTCAATCAGATACCAGGTGCAAAGGACAAACCCAGAGGAAAATCAAAACATTGACAAAAGTGACATTCCTCTCTATCATTCTGAACATTATTTCCATCTCATTGAATCAGAAGCACTCTCAGAGAGGAGTTACAGCTCAGAAAGTCAAAACAAAGCAATTCATCAGATTTGATATCCCTAGGATATGAAAAGTTCTGCCTGATTAAACCAAAGAATAAATATCAGAGGGATGTAGAAAAATACGCTGCATCTATTTATGACTGCTTTGAAATTAAAGACTCAAATTCAACTTGAAAAACACTTTCAGGTTCCACACATCTCTTTATAGTAGTTCACTGAAATACTCTCCACGCACATCTGCCACAGTGAATACTAAAAATAAATACCATCAGCAGTACCACACGCACGGTTGGGCAACTGCCACAAGTTCCTTTGCAATTTGCCACTGCTCACAACCCAACAGGAAGTCAGGGAAGAACATTCTGTAATATTTAAACAAATTGGGAACCTTCGATGACTTCATGTTTGTCAACACGCTCTGTCTTTTGGCCACTCAGAAATGAGCGGTGGTGGCACAGGTGCTGTACTGAAGGTTTATCAGGGGGACACGTTCCCATACACGTCTGTGCAGTCCAGAGAACAATAACGATTTATCAAACAGCTTTTCTAGTGTCTGGTTAGCTTTACGCAAACTATTTGAACACAAAAGTATGAGCCAAACATATCTAACTGAAAAAGCCGAGAACATTACACAATTAAACTTCTTTCAGCATATGGCAGTAGTACACATGGGCAAACAAATGCAATCTGTTTGAACCAGTTGCTCTCAAACGCTTTCCCAGTTTGCTCGATGGTAACAAGCAGCAACTGTTTTACATACTGAGAAACCTGGAACCTCTTTTCATCACTGCCCTTCTCTCCAAAGCAACTGTACATACCGTGTCATCACGGACCATCGGGACCTAGAAGTCAGACGAGTCAGCTTCATCCTTTGTGCTCAGCAGGTGACAGAGCTGTCTCAGGACGATCCGTGTCACTCACAGCTCATGCCCGTAGACGTTCACAGGATTTGCTGATCAGCTAGCATTCAAAGATGGCAGAAGACAAATTCCACTGATCACGACTCACTCTGCTGCTGAGGCAGTCCCCGAAGTTCTCTGCTCCCCAGCACCACACAGTTTACCTATACAATCTGTTCTCTCACAGCAGCTCAGATTTAGTGTGTCTCACAGCAAACTTCTGGGAAATGCCTGCCAGAAAAGGTGTGGAGGGGGATATTTTCAAATCCTGTATGTTTTGATCTTTCTCATTTTAAAGAACTCAAGGATCTATCTGCCAATTAACTTAGGAGACCCGATCTGTCTAAATAACCATTCCTGTTAGGAAACATCACATGCTGTGTTCTCTGTGGCTGCCACTACATCCACTCAGCTGACGGTTCATCGCTGTCATCTGCACAAGCCCCTGACCCCATCAAGCATTTCTGGATGGCTGCGTTATACAGTTGTGTATATTTGGACCTACGTTCGTTTCCTACAGTACGGTTTTCTTCCTTTCGAAGCGCCCAAACATCTACGCGCTGTCCTAGAACCCTCTGGTGTCTATGATATTGGCACATCTTACACTGGTACACAGCAATTTTATGCGTTTCCTCTCAGTGTGAGAAAGATTGCTCAAAACTTCACCTAGACAAACTTCAGCTGAATTTAACTCTGTTCCGCTGACGCTATATGGGTAATCTGAACTGCAGCACACGCCTGTGCTTTTCACCTTTATCAAAATACGCGCTGCATACATCACAGCAACCAGTGAGTCCCATTGCTCTCTCAATGGCTCAGAGACAGCCAAGTCTACTTACTTATTCCTAAAGACAGCCGCCTGCAAAACTTCATTCCCCACCCCCCCGCTCATTAAAGTTGGCTAGGAAATAGAGATTTTTTTTAAAAAGACAGTAAATAAAAATTTAAAAACCATTAAAACCTTTATAGCTAGTAAAAAACT
Organism: Tetrax tetrax; assembly: GCA_009806455.1. Classification (NCBI taxonomy): domain Eukaryota; kingdom Metazoa; phylum Chordata; class Aves; order Otidiformes; family Otididae; genus Tetrax; species Tetrax tetrax. The sequence continues at coordinate 9,888 of WHYT01017607.1, forward strand.
AAAAAAAAGGCTTTAAAAAAAAAAAAGGTACCTCTTCCAGTACTTCCAGATTCGGGGTTTTTTTTTAACCAGGCTTGTTTCTAGGTGACTAAGGTCACAGGTTCTCACTCTCAATGGAATCAGCTTTTCAATTCTTTGTCTTCAGTAAGCTCCCAAGAGCTTCACTTTGTTTTTGTGCTCTCTATCTCTCCCTTTAAAATGGAAATCAGCTTGTAATTTTAGTCTTCCTTCTGACAAAGGCAGGACCATCTCAGTATGCAAAGAAACCATTAACAAACAGAAGAGTGTCTTTTCACACAGGGATGTGTCCTTTAGCTCTCATTTTGTGAGCTCTATGAGCTATTCAATATTTCACCAGGAGAAGGGAATGATGTTTTTATCTCAGTGCCTTTCTCCTTTCAACAACCACCAGTGACAGTCTTTTCTCTGCTTCCACGCCTTCCTGAGCAAATCCATTTGTAACTCGGAGGCTTCACGGCCTGGAGCTGGAACTGCTGACCTTGACCCCCACTGACTCCTTCCCTTGAGAACGCTCGCTGCCTTGGCTCACGAAATTACCTCTGGAAAGCTCTTACTAAACAAAGTTATCCTAACTTTGACAGGTGCTCCAGGCGCTTCCCTCCCGCCACTCACTCGGTCTCGGCTAAATCGAAGTCCTTCCCTCAGCCTCTGCAGAGGTAGCATTGCACTTCGGCCCTTTTCTCCTGTCCTCACGGTTGCTCCCATCTACCGGATCAATCTGTAGAGGGGGCACACTGGACGTAGTAGCTGAAAAAGTACGGAGAAATGATGTGCTTCAAGTCTCCAGAGAATGCTTCCAGAGGATCTAAGTAGGAGACTATTTTGCTAAAATTACCTCCAAGTTCAGGATTATAATAGGTGTAATAAATGGCTGTTTTCATGCCAGATAGCTCTTTGTAACTACTCTAAATCTATCATTATTTTCATTTTACACTTAACAGAGAAGCAGCTGAGACCTGTCACACCCAGCCCTATGCTGGAGCTCAAACAGGTGTTTCTCCAACTCCCATACACTCCAGGAAAGACAGCAACTTACAACATTTAACTGAAATCTGAAATGGCTTCACACTCCAGGAGGTCAAATTAAAGTCAGTCATTTATACAAATCATACAGAAAGCAGAGAGTGTTGGCTGAATTTTAATTAAAATGAATGGCTGTGTAGGCTGGATGAGCGGAGCCATTGCTCATCACCTGTTCTGCTGAGCACAGACGGCAGTACAGCCAGTACCATCCGCTGAAGCAAAAGAAGCAGGAACAGGATCAAAATATTCCCTGAAGACAGACAGTAGCAAGAAAAACAATCTTTAGTTGTATTCAGCCTTCAGACAGCACTCACTAAATACTACACGGCTCGATGTTCAGGTTCCTGCTCAGCTCAGCCAGACTACATCACCTCTGCACGACATCGTGACCCACTCTTCACTACATATCAGGAAAAGAACATATACACTACATGCATGCCACTCTTGGCATCTACTTCTACAAAAAGTTACCAGAATAACAGAAAGCCACAACACCACACAATACCACCTCAGCAAACTTCCAACACTGAGGTTGAAGATCTTAACCAAGATAAGCGTGGCCTTGAATAATTTCTGACTATAGTTTGCATGGCAAAGTGTGAAAACTGCTGTATAAAAGCAACTTTTTAAAAGAGGGATGCAGAATTAATACAAATTATAAAATCTATGCAACCTCTAATTAGGAGAAAAAACACTACCACACTTTGGCAGCCGTTGCAGTGTTGACATAGTGCAATTTCTCATGTATTTTAGGAACATCTTCATCTCCCTAAAACTCAGTGATGAGAAATCAATCAAAAGTGCAGTAGGACACCATCTAGAGCCAAGGTAATGTCCTACGTCTGCTTTTGCTCAAGCTGTAACTTCTGGGGAGCGTTGTCGCAAGCTGCAGGGCTGGATGAGAACACATCCTTACAGAGGAGGTGGAAAGTGGCACCGTTATTCTAGTCACTGACCTTGTTTCTGGGAGCTCCATACTGCCAGTCTGGATTTAACATTCAGCTTTCGCTTTATTTTGTGGAGGGCTACCAGCTGTTGCTCTCTGAGATCTCCAAAGTATCATTTGTAGAAGAAGCATCAGAAACGCACTGTGCTTCATGAGGATGCGTTGACAAACTCTTAAAATTTAGCAAGAAGCAGAGAATCTCACCATGCAATATTTGTTGGCCAAATGGATTTTATGTTTCAGTCTTATTTAGAACTAATTATTAAAAGCACCATTAAGCTAAATGAGTAAAATAAGACAAGGGATTAATTCCTCTACTCCTACTTTCTTATTACAGTATATGGTCATTGTTTGCACACAGCCATCTGTCAAACCTCAGAGCGCAAAGAGTCTTTTGGCTTAACGTCGTCTACCAACAGATAAGCTTAATTATGACAGAATAAATCAAACAGATCTGTTAGGGAAAAAAAAAAATCAGAAAAAGTTCTTTTTTACTACAGAAAGACTGGCATGCATACGTATATAAATACATTTATAGACAGACAGATCTATAAGCTGCGTAGCTCAGCAACCTCCTCCAGCCAGACTGCAGGGCTGGCAGCGGGCTAAAGGTTCTCGGCGTAAGCAGCGGGTGCCGGTGCTGCAAAGCTTGCTTTGATTTTGATCATGAAAAGAAGTTTGACAGAGCGGTCTGTAAAAGGTCAGCATTACCATATTACAACAACTAGAGCCACGTTTTTCCCTCTTGACAGAAATAAACATAACCTTGCTCCACCGGTGAACACGTCAGCCATTTAGCTATGGCAAGTTATACTGCAGTGCATTTTATAATTTCACCCACCAAGCGCAAAGGCACATCAGGAAAACTGACTGTATCGCTATGCAGCAGTAAATGGACAGCTTTTTCTAAGGAAAATATCATAAGACATCTATAAAGCCTTAAAGAAAATGGGTCTTAGTTTATTTCTTCCATATTTAAAACAATAAAACAAAGCAACCAACTACATTAATCTTTATGTAGTGCTTCACCTTGACGAATAATTCCTGTTTCAGGGAAAAAAAAAAAAAAATTAAAAAAGAAGATTGCCCGACTTTCCTCTAGAAAGACTTACCTACTAATGTCAAATTCTCTCAGTGTATCCCTACCAG
>WHYT01017607.1:18887-62171 GCA_009806455.1 Tetrax tetrax
TCATTATTTGAGTCTAAACATCTGAATAATTTGACTATATATAAAAATATATAAAATTACCTTGCTCCCTGAATATTTTTTTCTGTCAGTATATACAGTTTCAAAAAACAATTCCATAAAACAGCTAGCATTAGCTTTTCTGGCTGAAGTAAATCCAAGAAAAGCAGTAAAAAAATACTCTCAATTATAAACACCCTACACTACTGGTACCATTAAACTTGTTTATTACAAGTCTTTGAGGGATTAAAACAGAACGAAATACCAGGCCAAAATTCACAAGGAAACAGTAAACATTTCAATTTTATTTTGCATTCTTCTGCCACTCATTTACTCAAGGATACAAAATCTCCTGGAAGAAAACCTTTAGTATTTGACAACATGGGTATCACATCTAAACAAACAAACTTAATGTCTTAATTTTTTTAAAAGGTACTTTCTCCATTTTCTCTCTTCATTGACCATCCTTTCTCTATACGGTGTGCGCTAACTTAATTTCTACTAGTTTGTCTCATCAGCTTTCCTGCCTACTCAATAATAGCTTTACGAGTATCACACATTCCCCTCAGTATCCTTGAAACAGTGCTTTGCTATTCTATCTGAGGAGAAAATCCAGAATATCAGAGATTCGATCTCCAGAGACCTAAACTGCAGGGGAAAAAAAGCACACTTGGGTTTTCATCATTCTGATCCAAGCAAAAGGAAAGCTGGTTTGAATGTCAAGAAAGTTTATCTTGAAAACTTGTATGTTTATGAGATTGAGACAATCTCCTGCCACTTGGAATCTTTAGGCAAAAGGAGCAAGTACCTTTTAAAAAACATTTACTGGGTTAACATGCATTTTCAGAACTGGCCAGCCAAGCCCTACGTGCCACTTTAACCGCTAAGAACACGGTGAAAGAATGAAAGCAGAGCTTAAGTGGAGCAGATGGAAGACGAAGTTTCACCAACTTGTCATTTACAGGGCTTCTCTCACAGCTGCTCTCCAAACTAGAATGCTACTTTCTGACATAAAAACAGGACCCCCAACATAACAATTTCCCTCAGGTTCCTCTACATTTTTTTGCAATTCCTACAGGCCAGAGAGACAGCTACAAATGCAACATTCACTCAAACAAAAGATGCTAGCTATAGTATGCACTCATCAAAGATGTCTATGTCTCCTTTAAGTATTTATCTGTGCACAGTCAGGAAAAAAGAAATAAGCATCCATGCAGCACAATTATCTTAAGTTTCAGTTACTATCCCCAAGACGTACTAATAAAACTTCATGTTTTCAGGAAGAAAACCGCTTAAACAAATTATTCAGCTGAAATACATATGTTGTCTATACAACAAGATCTCTCCTCTGAGAAGATACTAAATCAATTCTTTCACATGCTGCTCCACTCCTGCAAGAAATTATTCCTTTCTAGGGGAACAGGAGAGAAATAACCTTAAAGATCATGCTTAAAGTTTTACTAGAAATTTCGTATTTAGTTCTGTGACTATCTCACTGCTTCTGACTCTAACACACTGCTGAAAATACCATTTCCTATTCACAGCTGATAGAGCATTATTCATCCGCATTCATTTTTTAACTTCTATTATCCTTTATAAAAACAGTAAGTAGATTTTAAAAGGATAAGATGGGGTATCTATTGATCGAACATACAGGTCCACTCCTCTTCATTCTTTTTCATTCATAAGAATTTTTTTCTAGTCCCGGTGTTTTTACAAATGAGCCCTATGAAAAAATATTTTAAACCATTGTCTTGCCATACTTGCTATACTTCATGTATACTTTTAAAAAGTTTCTATACACATATTGCTTTCTACAAAAGATTTCGAAGAAACATTTTATCTACATGAATCAGTAAAAGCAGATGATTGGGTCAACATCTAAGACACGAGGTCAGAAAGTAAAAAATTCTGAGTTATGCACTACAACAGTAATTACCGTGAGTCAGACAAAAACTACCATAGCTGCAACATAGAAATCATCACCTGGGAGGAAATCTGAAGACTCCTGAATGGTAGAAAGACAACAGCAGAAGGCAAAACTGGACTAGAAGGCTGTAAGCAGAAGGAAAGAGCGCGTCAAACAGCGAAAACTAAGAGGAAGAAAAAGCCACACAAACCTTCTTTCAGATCCCCAATATTTGGTCCAGCTAGCTTTAATTTTCCCCTAAAATTAATTATAAAGATATACTCAGCTCTCATGGATGAAACAAGAGAACTGACATAATCTTTTCAAAGCAAGGGGAAACATCACTTGGAGTTTCTGCAGTCAGATGTTCTCGGCCAATGTAAAAGCACATTTATTTCAATACAGATACATACATAACAGCGCAAGTCTTATCTCTGCACACAGTGCTACATTCAGGTGCACACAGTATCATATTCATTTGTACGAATGAGAGGTTTTTATTTAGTAGTATTTCCCAGTGATTTTTTTTTTTTAAAAACAAGTATTATTTTTTAATCTCACTAGCACAAGTAGACAAACATTCACTTCAGAATTTGGTACTGTCCTAAACTGACTTAACCTAGAGCCAAATCAACGAAGCAACAAGGAACACAATAACGATGCTAAAGCCAGAGCTAGCAAAACTCCAAACAAGAAAGGTGATCCAACTTCTCCAGTGACACAACACACTAAGTGTAAACCAGCTGGAAATTCACTGGCTTCGGATCTGGAATTCTAGGTGTTCAAACCACAGCTGACTGACATTTTCTTTCTGGAGACGGCATTGTGGCTAAATACTTACTGAATACAAAAGTAGCCCTCCCAAAGAATCTATGTTGTAATAGCTTTTTTAACAATACACACAAAATATTAAAAACTTGGCAGCAGGACATAAGGAAAAGATTAAGATTTTTATTCAAAGGTCCAAAAAGCAAGCATATTCAATATTCCGTGGCAGAAACAGAAGTAATAAAGAAGTAGGCAAAATATGTACAGCTATTTATATTTACATCTCAAAAAAGTCAGCAGCATATTGATCAGTTATATTTTATGTTAATGTTCTGCATTTTCTTCCAGTAGTTCCTAACTCCACTCAATGCTAAAGATCCCGGTATCACAACAAAACACCATAAGCAAAACATGCACATTACTACAAGTATTCCTGCTCTTCCTCATTCTCAAAAAATTATCTCTAAAACAACCCAACATGCTAAGCCATGTCCTTAAACTCCAGTCTCCAACTGCCTACCTTGTCCCAAGTATTGTCCACAGAAAATTATCCCACAGTTGCTAGCAGTCTTACATAAAAGGTATTAAATTCTTAACCATCCTTGTAGGGAAAAACACAACAACAACAAAAAAACCCAGATAATAAAATATTTACAAAGGGTTTTTTTTTCACTCCTGTGTATTTTTAATTACTGAATAATAATGCGGGTCTGAAAAAGTATTGCCTGATAAACAATTACTGCCCACTACAGAGCCTCTCAAGTATCACATCTGTTAAAATTTCATGGAGTCAGAGGCTTTAATGATGTCTGAAAATTCTCTATTTTTAAACACTGAGATTAAATGGAAAAAGAAAAAAAGCAGAATGAAATTATTTGGAAAAAAAGCTCGTTTAGAAAATGGTAGACAAAATCAAGAGCCTCAATGAAAAGTGAGCATTACCAATGAACGGCAAACTGATGTAAGTCACATTTGTGCTACACCACGTGTGCTATGGCACATTTGTGACTCATAACATAAACAGGAAAAATAATCACATCTGCCGTAAGGTTGCAAAAAAAGAACTATTGCATGCACAGAGTACTGGTGTTGGCCCCTGCCGCTGAAATACCAGAAGTACCGTCTGTCTGTGAGAACAGGCTTCACTAAGAGAAATTTGGTTTTATCAGTCACTCTCGGCACTAAAAAGAAATAAAGGACTTCAGGGTCCAAAGCAGAACACATTACGACACAAGAACTTCAGCAGCAACAGAAGATGCAGAAGAAAGCATCACACACGTTGCTGCATGTTTTACCTATAAAAACCTCTGCTTTTCAGAAAAAGGCACTTGATTATCCCCAATCATGTGGCCATGTGTCAACATTACCGAATAATGACAAGAGACCACAAGTCTCTCCATTCCCGTCGTTTCTTTCATTAAAGCCAGGGACCCATCTCAAACTCACAGTTTTTAATTCCGTGTTATAGATACAATACATTACAGAGCTTTGCAAGGAAGAGGCTCTGAGATACAGTATAATTTTTTGTTTTCCTCTTGCTCCAAATTAACTATCTTTCATTGCTTCATCACCTCTTTCAACAGAACGATAGCCTAAGCAAATGACTCCTCACTCCATCATAACAAAATTAATTCTCTAGCCTAAGGTAAAGGAAAACAAACTATATTAGAAAACCGATCTCTAAAAAAATAAAGTTAACTGCCAAAGTTATTATGTTCTAATAATTATTAGAACTATTCTTTCCAAAATAACATATTTGTAATGGTGATGAGAAAAATAAAGTGAGAAAATACTTTAATTTTTTACTAATGGAAAAATCTTTTCAGGAAAAAAAATAAAATTGCTACACAACACTGCTTACAAAGTTTGCACAAGATCCCATACACTAATATTAAACAAGCTGTGTATTTTGATGAGAAAATTGTGTTTTATAATTATACTTTCAATTATTTTCTCTTGGAGAAAAGCTAATCTAATGAACATAAGAAAACAAAACCATCAACGTAATAGAAAAGAGGTGACGTGACTGAAACACAAAACATTTTACTTCCATTAGCTAGTTATTTGCTATTATCTTTGTTGCAAATGAGTATCACAGAAAATAGTATCAAAAACCAACCAGATGAATCTAAACCAAACCTAGTGTGACGTCTGACATACACCTCTGCCCCATTAATGAATTAAAAAACAACACTGACAGGCATAAAACAGGACCACAATGAAATCTCAAAATAACAAAGCAAAACAATTGTTAAAAAAAAAATTCAAACTACACAAAAAAAAAAAAAACCCTCTTAAGAATTAAAAGACACAATATGTTCTATCATTTCAGAAAAAGTCAAATGCTCCTTTGGAAATCTTATGCATTTTCCATTAAGTCTGTAGATCCTGGAGTTCACTTTACTGTGTGCTTACATCTGAGCTCACGTACAGTTTTGCTGCGACTTATTTTCCTTTAGAACCTAATAAGGCACCTCAAACTTTCTGACCTTGAAACACAAACATCTGCCCTCAAATACTGAAAATCTTACTGAAGCGGGCACCAGAAGATGTCTCGTCAGATTACAGCAATGAAACTTGTTAAACCCTTTCCTTTTGTGCTTTTATCTACACCCAGTAACCACGCCGTCTCTGTTCCAAGGTAAGAAATCAAACTTTTCCTTTTGCTGTTTTAAATCCTCGACTACTCCGAGTTTGCTCTTTTATTTCTGCTTCTCCTCTTATAGCCCCTACTTTCTTTTTAAAGAGGAAAACCTTTAACATCTCTTACAACTCCTGCTGCATTATGGTGCTCAGAACCACCGTGTCGGAACGCTGCCAGCCATCCCCACGACTGTGCCGTTCTCAGCAGGCGGGAGGAGTCAGAGGCGCAAAGCCGAGTTCACCCCACGCTCACGCCCGCTGTGCCTGAGGAGAACCATCTCCTTTGGCATCTGTGGGGCAACGGAGAACCATCTCCTTTGGCATCTGTGGGGCAACGGAGGAGAACCATCTCCTTTGGCATCTGTGGGGCAACGGAGGAGAACCATCTCCTTTGGCATCTGTGGGGCAACGGAGAACCATCTCCTTTGGCATCTGTGGGGCAATGGAGGAGAACCATCTCCTTTGGCATCTGTGGGGCAACGGAGGACAGATACCCTTCCCTCCAGCGAGGCCTTTCTACGCGAGCTTCAAGGTTCTCAGGAAACGAGGAGAGGAGAAAGTGGTTCTGAGCCACTGCCACCTCTCCCTCCACACCGGGCTCCCTCTCCACGCCTCAGAATTTTAGCGGCATAAAGGAAACAGCATTTTCTGGAGATTAAGGCATTTGAGATACAGTATAATCACCACGGTCTCTATAACCAAAACAGCAGGGTATTTGTCCCACAGTTTTCATTAGCAGAGCAGTTCTAGCTGTAAGTCCAGCGCAAGAATGTAACTGGAAAACATAGGAGTATTTATAGTACCTTAAATCGGCAAAAAGGCTTTGAAATACTACTGGACTCATTCCAGAAGGCGAGAAGGCGGGGGGGGATACCAGTCTAATAAAGCAAATAGCTACAATTACTCCTTCAAATGTGGAGCTGAAAATATTTCTGGTGACCACCCAGCAACACAAAGCCTATTAAGAGAAACAAATTTCAAAATAATTTCCTCCCTCTAATTTTAACAAGAGCAGCTAAAAAGAAACGGCAGAGCCAAACAGAGGAGTGTCACTTTTCCACATATCCTTACCTCCCAGATCTGGCTACACACCTGCCACAGAATGGCTGACAAATTATGTGAGCTGAAAGCAATTATTGCGATCAAACACAAACTAAGCAGATTACAGAGCAGGAAACCAACAAGGGAAGTGCTTTGCCAGCAAACATAACAAACCCCAAACAGCTTATTAGTGCATGACAAGGATGTCCAGATGGTCACCTGTAGACAACTTGTGCTTCTCACACCGAGGTGTTTCTTACCAAATTTTGAAATGTGAACATTGCTTTGCGGCCGCGCGCTGCCTGCCCCACAGCTACTTCTGGTACCTTCTGCAGCCCCAGGAACCGGCGAAGGGAAGCCCCCGAGTCTCTGGCAGCCCTCCTTGGCCTGCTGGCCTCTCAGCACACGGCAAGGACAGCCAGCAGCTCCGGCTGCATCCCACTTGCAGGGAGCAGAGGAAGAGGAAGGAATCCTTTAGCTCTTCCCCTTGGTAAACGCTTGGCCATCAACGTGATAGCAGGGGAGGGAGAAAGGAGAAAGCTGCTTTGCTGGTTCTTGTGTTAATGCAGGCTCAACAAGCACTGGCACTGCTCTTGTTTGCTCTCGGCTGGCCGGTTTCCCGTCTCCAGGATTTACTGTCATAAATAAGCAGATCACAACAATGTAGTTGCTTCCTCATCCTCCTTCAACATCTTGTCGCAGACACTGCCAAGAAGGATCCAAGGATCGAGTTACGTTAATTCTCTTCCTTCCATATGCCCAGCCTCTGCAAGGAACTATTTGCAAAGAGAACTGCCAGCAGCTTCAATGTTAATTTCTCCAGAAGAGCAATACAATGCAAAAGGGTGCCTTCCTCAAATAATAGCTGTGACTTACCGACCTTGCTAGCACGTAATGTGTAGCCCTCAGGCTGAACAAATTGTACCGCAGGTGCCAAGGACCAGGCACCACCAGAAGCTGTAATCAATGTGAGCAGCCATTTGCTGACTCGCCAAAGGACGGCCTCGCAACACCCTGAGGACCGATCGCCCTGGCTCCGTGCGCTGTCCACGCTCAGTGGCCCCGCTCGCAGGCTTAGGGACACCCCAGCAGCGGGTCTGCACCCAGGAACTTGTCTTTTTTCAGGTGTACTGGGTGGAAATTGCCAGGTTTTGGTAGCAAGGGGATGGGAGGGAGCCAGTGTGGGAGGAGGCTGCAGCCGCCCAGTGCCGGTGGTGGGGGTTCCGGTGGGTTCTGGCTCCCTGTCGGAGCCTGCGGTGCCATTGAGAGGAGCCCGCAGCGCCCCTGTGAGAACACCTTTGCAAAATGGCGGTGAAGGCCTTTGAGAAATGGAGGTGAACACCTTCCAGAAATGGCAGTGAAGGCCAGGGAAAGGAAACACCACCGTGGTGGAGCTGGTGAGGCGCACGAAGGGACTACAGCCTGCGGATGGTCACCAGAGCTGAGGAAGGAGCAGTGGAAGAGGGAAGAACATGGAGCAGCAGGCAGAAACTGCCATGCCCTGACCCCTACCTCCTCTGCCACCCCTCACCGCCCCTGAGGGACAGGGCATAACCCACAGCCACAACACAGAGAGGGGTCTGTGCTCAATTTGAGCCTGGCAAAGCAGAGGAAAGGTGTTTTCCTTAAGTGTTTCAGTGCTTGTTGTCTTTGTTTCCCAATCCGTGACCAAACGTTTAAAACTAAGTTAGATTCAGTCCATTTTGCCCACAACAGTCATCGGCAACTGATCTCCCTGCCTTTATTTTGATCCACAAGATTTCTCACTCCTGCTCACTCCTCCCCCATCCCGCTACGGGACAGGAGCGAGCGAGAAGCTATGTGAGCGCTTTGCTCCTAGCTGGACCAACCCACCACACCAGGGCAGACGGACGAGGACGACGTGGTCGCTCCATCTGCCCTATTTCATAGCAGCACGTGCAACCTCTGTCATTAATGGAACGCAATTGTAACTACATGTCCTAGCTTGGAAGGCACCAAGGACATGAAGAAAGCCCGCAGTCCTTCCCCCTTTCCTCTAGTGAACCACTGAAGCTCTAGCTTTTCGGTTATCCGCTATAGACCTCACATTTCAGACCAGGTGTCAAAAACAATTTGTACCCTACGAGGTATGGAACCGACATTCTGGAGACACTTCCACAGTCAGAAATCTGTTATATGGTTACCTCCAACCAAAGGGGTGGGCCGTGCATGCAACAGTGATTTCTTCCAGTCCCACATCCCAATGCACCAACACACCGATCTCCGCTTCTGCCGAGAGCAGCGCAGGCCCAGCATCGGCATCTTTGCCAACACTCCTGGGCTGTATCCTGTACTCACCCGCAGCCGTAGCGTGCGCAGATGGAACACGCACATTTATTTACCTCACGTTGCAGCTATGTTTTGCTTTGCTTACAGAAATAACAACTGTTTAGATAGCATGAACCCCGTTCTCAAAGTACCCTAGCTAATTCTGTACTGTTTTGGAACTGTTTTTCCAAATGCATACGCCACTTACTTTCTCTTCCAACATGCTTCACATCTTGTTTATCTTGATCCACAACAATAAATCTTACTTAGAGGATCTAAAACTTTTGCCTTTAGTATCTTCAGCTCAAAGCTTTCAAGCAAGGTCACCAGATGTTGCAAATTGCCATCGAGTCCCCCCACTTGGCTGCCTTACTTTCCTTTCTTGTTAGACCAGAATCTAACCTTTTCACTAAAAATACATCAAAGATAAATGACGTAAAGCGTATCGCCCTAAGACTGTATTTTACCTGCATTGAACCTTTTTCAAATTTAACTGTGGGCAACTTAGCAGAGTGTCCAGCCGTGAATACATGGGCCATAGTTCAGCTTTTTTGCTTTCTGAGAAACAGGAATTGAGAACTTACATGCAGCATGTAGCCAACCTTGGATTTTGAATGCAAAATGAAAAGTAGTTGCATACATCTTTATTTATACTTTGTAAGTTCTTAACCTTCCTCTTACTTACCATCAATTTTTCCAAAGAGCAAACAACCAAAACCAAAATTCAATGCTGTGTCAGCACAGCCTCAGTTGGAGAGCTAAGATTCAGTGAACAGAAAGACAATGAAAGGGAGAAAACAGAAAAGAAAAAAAAAAAATCAAACCTGGCTGAATTTATCTGTCTGTTTTAATTTTAAGAAAGTATCCATGAAAACTACTCAGTATTAAAAGAAATCAGCCTGCAGAAATAATAATCTTGTTTTATTTATAGTCAGGGTCATGGGAAATCTCTCCTGATACATAAAAAAAAAATACAGCTTCCCAGATTAGTTCTGGTAACAGAATTCAAAGAATGAACAGCTATGGGAAAGTTTAAATTCTCATCAAATACACCTGAGTGTCCTTGTTCAGAATACTTTATACTTTGTCACTCATTAAGCAGCAAGTACTAAGGCAACTGTAAATGCTAGTGTACCCAGGACAAACTTTTGTGGTAATCTAATGTTTACTAAGAGTACGTGCATCTGTAGCGTTTGACTGGAGTTTGTGATCACAGTTAATTACAGCATGATTGAGACATATTTTAATAACTAAACTTTGCAAAAAAAACCCAACAATAACATTATTTTAGTAAATTAATAAAAGCAATCACTAGCCTTTTATTAAATATCGCATATATAGAAGTCTGCTGCACGTGCTACTGAATTAATTATATCCAGCAGCACTTCTTATCCCTAAAAAAAACCACTCATGCCAAGAGGACGCCTTTTCTGTGTACTTACTGCTCCGTTAGGCACTCGTGTAACAAAAGTCATCTTCTGTCACTTCACAGTTTAAAAAGCTGTTTATTCTGAGTACTGTATCAACCAAGTACACCATCACACAGCAGCATGGACCCGTGCCTGAACCCCAAACCAGCCATTGACCTTGAGGAAACTATTCCGTCTCAAATCAATTTGTACTCTCACATGCCCAGTCATTCACCCTGCTGCCACGCTTGTGTAAGTGAAGTAGTTCTGTCCCCTGTGGTCACATAACTGGCAGGATAAGATCTTTGTCACTAATACACTTCTACCTGGACAGCCATAGTTCCTGCCTTCAATCTCGACAGAAATGCTACCACACGCGAGTCATCTATGTCTCAGAACATTTGATTACCCTCACAGAAATAGCACCTCACTGAAGAATCATATTCATTCTTAAACTTGAATTGGAAAAGGTATGCTTTTGGTTTTATCCTTTCAGGAAAATAATCACAGAAGCTGAATCTTAAGAGTGAATCCACCTAGTGCCATATTCTCGAGGCATCCGAGCTACAGGCTTGGCATTTCTGGAGGCAGCTCTGCTAGCCCTTGCAGAACCTGGCAGACTGTGACCAGGGCCTGGACACCAGATACTCATTTAAAATAACAGCGGTGACACCGGCACATGTTCTAGCAGGCCCTCACATCCCAGACCACAAGCAAGAGGAATAAGGATACCTCTATAACTCTGTAAAGCAGAATCACTGTATTCCCTGCAGCACATTCCAGAACCCACTCCGTGCTTGCCGCTCCTCTGCAGGAACTGAATAGGCCCAAGGTGACACATCAAACGAGACAGGAGAAGCTGTGGCCCACAAAACAGGTGCCCATCCATTCTGAGGTGCCTCAGGAAGGAATCCCCTTTGTGCTGACTGCCATAGGACTGTTTTTTCTCTTCAGAAATGCTGCAATTATCTTTGTCAACACTGCAGGTAGGTAAAACGCTGGTGCCAGGTGCCCGCCAGCTGGAATGCAGCACCTAGGGTCCCAACTGTTCCGTGTCTCTTCCAGCACGTTCTCAAAGACACAAGCTTGGCCACTGCAAAAGTCACTGGCTTTTGTAGTGAAGTACATTCACTAACTGTTCTGAGAATCTGCAGCAGCACTCAGGTAGCACACAGGGGGGCTGGGGTGGCTGGTTGGTCATTGTTGGGTGTTGGGGGGGGGTTGGTTTTGTTGTTTCGGGGAGGTTTTTGTTTTGTTTGTTTTTTCCCCGTCAGTTGAGGTGGGGATTTAATGCTGGAATCTGGTATTTCCTTGAAAAAATGTGGTTATTTAAAGCACGTAGATAAGTTCAGTTTCCCTGAAAAAAAAACCAAAAATCACACCAGGTGGAAACTATACAGCATACAGCACAAAGCCTCATGCAATTCTCCGCCCATTTCCATTGCCTGTTTCTCTGGGTCACCAGATTCTCCAGTCGTCTTGAGGTTGCCCTTCCTGCATGCAGAGGTCCAAAATGCAATTTTCAGCCTCGAACATGAGCGGTCCTCCTCAGAGGAACGGAGGGAGTGCAATTTATAAAGGGAGCACAGACTTCACAGCATATTTCAAAGTGACAGTGACGTTCTTGAACAGTAACTGCATTTGTTTCCTTCCTATCTAAGTAGCTGAAAGAAGTGTTGCTTTGCTTAGTAAAAACACACACTGAAAACCAAAACTCCTCTTTTTAATATATATTGTAGCAAACCTGAAGCCTTACAAAAACGAATATAAAAGTATTAAGAAAAAATTACATTATTTAAGCTAGAAGTTTCACAGTTGGCTTTTTTGAAATGACTGCAATGAAACCAATGACTTGAATAATTTCAGAATCTGTATTCAAAGAAAATAATTGTACTGCATCTCAACACAGCTATGGATGAACAGTGGAACTGGGACAATACATGTTCACCTGGTGTTCTGGCCAGTACTTTCCAACTTTTGCCCCAAAAGCCTTCCAGGTAACTGCCCCAGCACCTGAACCATACAACCCAAACCCACCTAAGGGGACAGAAGTCCTGATGACTTCACTTCAGGAGAAGCACCCACATCAATCAATTCTACATTTTCTAAGCAGACAGAGAAGAAGGGCTCACACACTTCATCGCTTCGGTAGTCAGGCTGACAGATACCAGAGATCACCTCAGTTCCTGCAACTCTATCCCTTTCACAGGAAACTCACCAGCCCCAGACATTAATGTTAATCGGCTGCTCCTCTTCACAGCTTTCAAAGTTCACACACATTGCTTCTCTTCACAATACCTATTTGGTCTACGGGCAAGGGAGCCAGAGTAGCAAATGTTGTGATGCGAATTCCTAATTTCTATCACCACCTTTCAGATCTACCTTAATAATTTACATCCTTGACACTGCCTGAGTGCTATATAAAGCAAGGGACTTCTCTAGCTCTTGCAGCAGCAAAGCAAGAGCCCCTTGTTATCTTGCACAGGTTAAATTTCAGACATTAAAGCCCACACCTTTAAAGAATAACATCTTCTGAAAGGTGGATCATGTCCGAACTCCAAATTTAGATTTCCTAATTAGATGATCTGGGAAAACATTTGTTTTACATTAATACAGCCATGTCCAGCCTGATCTTCCTTTTCATAAAGTTGTTCTATGTGTCTGTAGAAAGCCTTTAGAAGAACATGCTTCCTTTTTGCTTAAAGTATTCTAAAAATACTACTTCCTAATGAGGATCTCATTTGCATGACAAATTTTCTGTGCAGTGTCAGAAACATCTTTAAATGAAGATGTCACGCTTGCAGGAATTATTCTGCGCGCAACCAAACTTTGCTTGTGATAAGTTCATTTCATCTTCATCACCATGTGCTTTGACAGCAAGATAAGAGAATCATAGCTTTTCCCCAGTGAGAATTCTTTGCTCATATATTAATTCAAACAAAGGAATGTAATCTGGTTGAGCTCATCCCTACCTTTCTGGTCAAATATTTGAAAGCGATCATTTACAAAACTAACAGGCAGTATATATATTACCCAGGCTTTACCCCCACACACACTATAGATTTAAATTAAAGAGTCAAAAAAACCACCAAGGTTTTAAAATTGGAAGAAAAATAGCATGAACCTCTCGTTAAAAAAAAAAAACAAACAAACAAACAAAAAAAAAAACTCCAAAACCCAACAAAACAAACCAGGTCTGTTTTGCAAATACTGAAGCCAAGATGTCTACACAACGCAGAGAAACCGGGGTACATTCACTGAGAGAGAGACCTATGTACAATATCTTCTGTCGTAAGAGAAAGCCAACTTCGGAGTTTGCTTCTCCTCTGGGCCATCCAGAAAACAGCACAGCCATCAGAAAAGCCTTGGCCCAGTCACAGATGGCAGCGTGTCTTCAGCCACAGGCTGAAAAACTTACGCTTTGTAACCCCAGCTTTAAAGAAGTCTACTTTATAGCACACACTGTGCTTTTCTGGACGTGTTGACCTGCACGGGAGAAGGCGCTCTTCCTCAGGTATTCCAACATCACCGCCTGCCTCTGACAGTCTCAAGGGCAGGCAGATGACGACAGGGAGGGCAGGGAGCTTTCAGTCACACTTCCTTGGAAAAAAACATCACTAGATCTCCACATGATGTGCCAAAAGCTTTATGGTGGAAATAGAAGATGTTTCACACTGTACCTGAAGCCTGAGAATACGCCACAGCTGTGCATAGGAAAGATCAGAACCTGTACTCTTGTTTTTCTCCCAGCCTGAAAACTTTGGGAATTAATGATGAAGTCATGAAGGAAACCTTAAATAGACTGTTTCCACCACCACCAGACTTACTTTCCCAGATTTTATCAGCTTCAGTTTCCCACTCAAATCTTATATTAGATTTTTTTTTTCTTCTTTTTCTCTCTCCACCTCCAACCTTTTCCATTTTCTTACATAATATCAAATAAATATTTTATAGCCAAAGATGTTTTCTACCTGTTATGTAACTCGCATTTTGGGGGGCAGATTCCGATCTCTTTTTTACTGATACAGCCTTCAGGGGAACCAGAAGCTGCACTGATGCAAGCAAGAGAAGAGTGTGCCTAAGCCTAAACAAACAGCTATATTTATGCCACATTAGAAGTGCTAAGTGGTATGAAATTTAATTTCATCGATATGCATATGGGGTTGACAATATTGAGGAAAATATTAACATATGTATATAAACATCAACAAAAACATCAATTGTCACCTAACGAAGGAGAATTTTAAGTGTGCCAAGCAGATGCATCACAGCTAAACTGGAAAGAACAGTCATATTCTAATTCTGAAACTGGCCAGGATAGGCGTATGTGCTTTGGATGCTGGGTTTCGGGTGCTCCCCAGAGCCAGCGAGACTCTGAACAGCCTCCTCCGAGAAGTGCTCTGACCAGAGCTCACAAAAACCTCAGATGAACTGTTCAGATTTTGAACCGCAATATCTGTCCAAAAGCTAAAAGCTGTTTCTCTAGATGTCTACAACTTAAAAAAAAAAAAAAAATAAATAAATCCACCTTTCTCACTCACCCATTTTTTTCCAGAGAGTAAACCCATTACAGGAATTATCATGCTGGATGTAACAGGAAGGTGCTTAGATTATAGAAAAAGTTCATGCTCGTCAATATACAATCAGGTCAGCAGCAGTGGATGGCAAAAATGATGTGTCACAGAGAGCCTGATGTTTCCAAACAGGACGGCAGCAGTGACTTCAGAAACAGACCAAGCCCAGTGCTAATATATTCTAATCTCCCTCACCATAAGAAACACTTTCACCGGTTTATCTCAGCAGGATGTTTCGTTTCAGCACTACAGTTTTCTGAAGAAAAGAAGTTATTTTAGATTTTTCAAAATTAAAACATTAGTTGTGGTTATTTCCCCCCCCATTTTAGTTAGGGATTAATAATACAGTGACATGTCCTTGTCAATACAATTCAGAAACAAAAGTTTATTTTAAGTATTGGCTTTAATTTTGACAACAGGAATAATGATACAAAGGACACAGGTGTTACACCGCCATCATCTCCGTGCGGTACGTGTCCTGAATGTATAATATTTTAAGAAATGCAAAGAAGATTCCATAAAGCTATCAAGTTGTAATTGGATTTAATATCATCAGCTGCTTTCACTTGCAGTTTTATGCTAGAAAACAGAGATTACAGGAAAGAAACCTTGTGTGTTTACTCAATTACTTGATTTGCTTCAAGGAGACCGTATTAGCAATCAGAAAGGTCAAACTTCTTCCTTCCGTATGGCGTTAAATAAATGGCAACACGGATCAGAGCAGATTTTGGCTTTAAATGGGTACAGCGTTATGGGGTTTGCGTTCTAAAAAAAAAAGAATAAGCAGCTCTTTTCTCAGCAGTAAGTGCTTTACTACACGCCACAAAACCAGGCTATCCGGGAACCAGGAGGTTACCATGGCTGAACACTGGTAAGGTGGTGCAAAAAAGATTGATAAACAGGGCCCGGGCGGGGGGGGCTTGAAATGTCCACTGTGATCGTCACGGCCTTTGCAGGCGCTCCTTCCTGCAGCACCCAAACCCACCCGCCTGGCTCAGGGCGACGCTTGTGCTGAGGGGTTTCGGGCAAGGCCATCACAGCCGGCTGCGACGCGGGACAGAACCCGCTGGCATGCTGCTGCGGGAAAAAAAATAAAACATGACATGTACTGCGTCTGAGGGCGGCGAGTACGCAGCTCCGCGGTGGCGAGCGCATCGGCAGGTCGGGCCTGCAGCGGCCCCACGCCACGGGTAGGGGCGCGGGCAGGCCCCGCACCCGCGGCACGCACGCACAGACCCCTCGCCCACCCCCCTCCCGGCGCGGCGCGGCGCTGCGGCGGGAGCGCGTACACGGGCACACGCGCGCTCCCGCCTCCAGGCGCGGCCTCGGCCCGCCCGCCTCGCCGGCGCCCCCTGGCGGCCGGAGAGAGGCAGCCGGCGGTGTCAGCCGGCCGGTGCCCGGTCGCGGCCCCGCGTCCCCCGCACGGTGACGAACGCGCAGCGGGGTCCTGCCCCCGAGCGCAGGAGGCAACGCAGAGATGCCCCTCACCAAGACCGGCCACCGCCATCCGGAGCTCCCCCACCCAACCAGGAGCAGGAGTCGGGCACACCTGGGCTCCCCGTCCCCCGGGACTCCACCGGACCCCGCGGCATTTCGGGACCCACAGCACTGGGCGTTCGGTGGGTGTTCAGTAAATCAAACGCAGTCAAGTCCCTCACAGCCACCCAGACCGGAGAGGAGCTGCACCCGACACGCGCCGCGAGCCCCGGTAGCGTTTAAAAGACGACCATCGCCACAGCCAGCGGTGCAGGAGGCTGCTGACACAGCCCCTTACGGTCAGACTCAGGGACAAACCTGTCGAGCACCCAAACCCGCTATTTTCTATTCCTGCGTTAAAGGGATGAAAAACAGGGACTGAGCCTTACACTCCTCGTGCCATTGATAAGTGATGCTTAGAGAAACACCAAGACTGCAACGTCACTAACAGGGATTCGGAACCACTGCTTGGACGGGACACCCAGTTCCTTGAAACTTAAAAAAAAAAAAACGAAAACCCAAAAAAACAAACCAAGCAGTGCCACAGTTTATCAGTTTCCCACCGCAGAAGGAGGCTGTCTTTAGTCTCTGAGCAAACAAACAGAAAAGATGGAAACAAAACAGACATTGTTAAGTGAGGGAGCCAACGTAAGCACCTGGTTGGGTGCCACCAGTCTCTCACTTAGGGGTTTTTTTTGGTGTAGAGAAAGAGTTTTTCAAACAACTTGGAGCATCTCTAAATAACAATTTGTAATCAAACGA
Organism: Tetrax tetrax; assembly: GCA_009806455.1. Taxonomy (NCBI): domain Eukaryota; kingdom Metazoa; phylum Chordata; class Aves; order Otidiformes; family Otididae; genus Tetrax; species Tetrax tetrax. The sequence goes on from WHYT01017607.1 coordinate 35,756, forward strand.
GCATTTGTACTGCCCATGCTGTAACACAAATTAAACCTGCACTTCTGCATAGCTCGGTACGGATCTAAAAATCTCTGCTCGCTCGATGTCCAGGCTATCTGTCAATCTCAAATACAAAAGCAAGCTCAGTGATATAGTTCTGTGCACACGAGTGTAAAAAATTTGTATTATGTGTGCCATAGTACCATCTCATTCTGCTGCTATCTCACTCTCTGGGCATAACTACCACCACCGAATCGTTTGTACTAACAACTGCCCAGAAATCAGCCTCCCGCTCGGCGATGAACCCCTTTGCAGCTGGTTTGGTTACACCCAGTGGTGCTGAAGGGCCAGAGATCAAGATAAATGTTTTAACTCTTCAAATTTTGGATAATATACAAAAGTACTAACGTGCAAATATAACAATAATACCACATTAACTCTTCACAGAAGGAGGTAAGTACCATTTATATCCTAGGGAGTGTTCAGCGTACGTGTAAACATTCTTGTTTGCTCTCTCCTGCTCATCCTGTACCTTGCATGGGCACCATTAAAATACACTGAGAAAACAGCAAATTCAGCCTCTTGATACATGGCAGCATCACCATTAGAATTTCCCACGTTGGCAAGAACACTGGGGAGGAGGGGGGGGGAAGTCTCACATTAAGTCTGCAAAATTCATCACTAGCCAGCAAAATTAACAGACTTCATCAAAAATGCTGACTCGCCATGCGTATAAGTCTAGTACCAAAGATCTGGAAGCTCCTACAAAAGATACTTCCATTCTTTTTAACAGCCACTTCAAATTTAGCTGCCACTTTCTAAATTGTCTTGCTTTCTAAGAGAAGCAAAACTGCAACATAACTATAATTTTTTTGGTCCAAATTAGAAACATTAAAAGATAGATTATAGATAAAAGTTAAAAAGAAGAAGTATTTAAACACAAATGCATTTTTTAAATCTTCTTTCTTACTCTGCCTCACTCCTATAAGAAAAAAATATTCTAAGCCAGAAGTGTTTCACAGACAACACTCCTTTGAGGGTTAAATTTTGCTCGGCTTATTTTATTATTTTTTTTTAAGACCAACCATATGCTCTATTTAGTTCTGCCTTCCCACTCACATGCAACACTTTATAATTTACAAGGTACAGCGATATCAACTGCTTTATAAAATTTATTCCCTCTCCCAAGAGACCTTGCTTCTCCTTAACCTTCAGCCCCTGCAGTGACCAAAAAGCCATTTACTACCCTGTTTCACAGACGCATCGAAGTCTACCACGGTGAACAGAAAAGTTCATTCAAAGCACAGAATCAGCCAAACGCAAAGCAGAAGGCGACGTGACCTCGCTAAAGGGAAGCGTTGCCCATGTGCACGTCTGCTCACAGCTCCATAAAACACATTTCAAGGCTCACAAAGACATTTTGGAACCATCAGCTTCTGCAGCTGGAAAGGCCAGTACGTCCCAGGAAGGGCTGTGTAACCAGCACACAGATGAGGAGTCAGAAAATCAAGTGTGCTTTTGACAATGTCTTTAAGGGTAACATACAGCAAGCTGAGGCACTAAAATAACACATTCATTAAGATCACTTTTCAGCAAAAAAGCAATTCAAAGCCAGTCTTCCCTAACACAGGAATATTCCCGCACAGCTTTTCTCCAAGCCCTGTCAGGCAGGCGGCACACGGTGCAAACGTAGGCTGAAATCCCATCTCCAAATGCTGCAGCGAGGTAAGCCAGGAAAAAGGACGTAAGAGAAGGGGGATGGAGGCAAGAGGGGAAAAAGCTTTTATTTGTATTTTTTTCTATGTTCTTCCTCATTGCAAGCAAGATTCCTCAAGGATCAATTCTGTGTTCCAGAAATGACACCAATGGCAATTCTGAGTTATCATCGCGAAATGTGAGCTAATTCTAAGATGAATGACATGCTATTAACTCAAATGAAATTATAGCCATTTACACCAAAAGTGAAATATAATGTACTATTTTAGGGTTTTCAAGCAAATATTTGGTCAAACTGGTGCACAACAATGCACTAAAAGACAGCGTAAAATAACAACATACCACTTTTGTCACCTACAGTATCCATTTAAAGCATAATTTTTACATAAATAAAAGCACCAGAGAATACCTGCAAGGGTCCTTAGACTAGAGGTTTTTGAGAATTCCAAATAAAAAACATTTACTTTATCAAAAAAACAAAAAACCAAAATCAATTATGTATGCCCAGTAGAAATATCTTTGCCTCACACCAACTGAAATCATCAATCTGGAGCAAAAGAGAAAATTAAGTACTTGAGGAAAAAAAAAAAAAAAAAAAAAAAAATTCAGCTTACCACCTTCAACCCAAAGAGCCTACCTTTATTTTACACAATTCTGACGTATTAATGTTGTCCACTAGCATTCTGTAAGAGCAACTAACCCCCTTAGCTGAAACCCACTGACTGGAAACATAGGGAAGATACAGTTTGAAATTACAACGCAAACTGCCAGAGAGAGACAATGGAAGTCCCATAAAACATGATGTAAGCAGAGAGAGGAGGGGAGAGCTAGACACGAACAGCAGAAATCAGACCTAAACACCACCAAAATAAAGTAAGTCTCCAGCTCTGCAAGGCTGTCACCAGGCCTACCTCCTCACTGCTGGTCCTCCCATTCCGTGGGAAACAGGAGACAGCATCTTCTGCGCATCCTTCTTTCACCCTCTTCAGAGCTTGGAATGAGAATATTCAAATTGCTCAAAGGTTTTTTTTTAAACACTCACTGTTGCCTACAAATTCTAGTTTCTTTCCACTGCAAACGATACTCTGGCAAGCTCAGCACACAGGCTCCTGCAGCTTACAACAGGCCGGGTTCGGGCCTCGCCGGGTGTCAGCACCTTTTCAATACCAGCACCTCCTGAGAACTGGGAAACTGGGAAAACAAGGGAACAAATGGGAGAAAGAAAAGCAGTCCAGGTGAAATTCAGAGCCAGTTCAAGTCAGCTGTGATTGATTTACATCAGTAATGAGCAAACCTCATTTCCTGTTCTAGATCATTCAGTGAAAAAAAAAAAAAAACAAACAAACAAACAAACCAAAACCAACACACACAACTTTTTACCATTTTTATTTAAATAATTTTGGACTGTTTTGATTTTTCATGACACTTCCTTGCCTCAGAAACCAGCTACGAACAACTGGTAATAACTGGTTATTCACATATTAGTGGAGTGAGCTCTATGCCACTAAATACTTGTCCTGAAAAACACTATCTCCATGTCTTTATGGTGCCTTTTTAAAAGCTATTTTTTTTAATGTTCTGACCAATTATTCACCTGATAGGCCTCAACACCTCACCAGGTGACTTTCTCATCAGTAGGCTAAAATAAGTAAAACCACCCTTCTGGGGAACTACAGGGAAATCTTCCACAGACAAGGACCGTCTGCTTCAGCGCCACCTCCTCCAGGCCCTCAGACCCAGCTGACCCCTGCGAGGGGCTGAAAATGTTTGCTGCTCTCTAACCATATCCTGTTTCCTCTCTGTCATTTGTTCTTCGAAGGAAGAGTAAGAAAAGCTTCAATATTTGTAAGGTATGAATACGTTTCGCATCAATCATGTGAAATCCATCTAAATAAATGTTATGAAACTCAAAGCCGATGGCACTTAGCCTGAGGTCACTATGTGGGATCAATGCAAATAAACCTTTCCTGCCTTAGAAGTCAGTCATGTCTGCCCAAAGAGAAAAACGTCCCAGGCAGAGTTACCAAGTGATTTAGAGCTGGTGGCATTACTTCATTTAAATAAAACATTCATTTAACAATGCAACACTGATTTCCTTTAAGCTGACTTGCTTTTTATAAGAATTATTAACCAGAGAAGACATATTTTTTCCCCGCTTCAACCATATCACCTCAAACCACTTTGTATAAACTCTATTTTGCATTTGTATTTTGTTTCTATTGAAAATAGAAACAAAAATATCTCTCAAACAGTATATTTGACAAAAACTACATCAATGAAATATAAGCCATCAGGAAATGGCAAGTCCATTCCATGAATCGGATTCAAAATCACCCAGAAACTAGCTTGGATTTCGGAAGAGACCGTTAACTTTCACCGCCTCTGACAGAAAACCTGCTGAGAGTGTGGTTCAGAAGACATTACCTTCTACCCACTACAGGGCAGGCGTTGCCTCAGCATCAGAGAGACAGGCCAGGTGACAGATTATTAAGAATAACTAGAAAACTACAAGAAGCTGTGCGTAGAAACTTTGCGTAGTTTAGGAGAATACGGCACAACGCACTAGGGAAAAAAAAAAAAAAATCACATTCCCATCAGAATATTACTTCCTCAATGTTAATGAGCATGGATAAAAAAGTAATTACACTGAATCCTTGGTAGTGCAAGTAAAAATTGTATCTGAGTGCAGGAGAAAGTACGCAGGGAGTATTTTTTGTAATGTGGACTTCTGGCAAATTGGAAGTGTGCTGAAAAGCCAAGTATAACCTATTAGGCAAAGAAAAGGAATCATTAGGACTCACCTCCCCACCTGCCAGAGGGATAACAGACTCTTACAGAAGACTACCTAGGAAGCATTTGACACTAGTAAGTATTGCCATTTTTCACCTTGGAATTAATACATAACTTGGTGTACGGGGTAGGTGATTTAGGGAGGTTTGCTTTTTTTCCCTGGGTTTAAGAATGGTTGCAGAGAAGGATGGTTTCCTATATACTAATAATAATAAACTAAATTTTAATCACAAAAAACACACACGGCAACTCACAAACATCCTTTTCTTGATGGGAATGTTGATGTGGGAATTTAAAATTAGTTTCAAAAGCTCCTTTCTTCATTTTTTCATTACTCTCACACTTTTTGTGTGTCTTATGAATCCAACCCGAGAGGTGTTTTGACCGGAACGCTCTTCAGTCACTCACACTTTAAAGCAGGATCACAAAAAGAGCAAAATACACTCAACTCTCTCTAAATTACAGAGACAAGAGATTGGAGAAGAGATGAGTGTGCCCTGTGGAACATACTTAGAACTATCACATCTCAAAGATCTCCAAGTACTGCCATCACTTCATGTGACAGGATCTTCTCAGAATGGTGCTGAAGAGGTGGATAAGTGACGGCACACAAACCCTACACACACAGTGCAGACGGCCAGGTTAAGCTAGAAAAACTTCCAGTGCAAAGAAGTGTTAAGGGAACAGAATGTTTCCTCCAACACCTCTAACAATGACCCCATACTGAAGCTGGTCTCTGACCCTGCACATGACGTTAGGGCCTTCAAGAAGTGCCACAAGCCTCAGCAAAGAGGCAGTGCAGGGCAGCACCAGCTCCTTTCTTCATAAAGGAGCCACTTGAACTCCCTCAGATTTCTACCATATCTGAATGCATTTTCTAGCCCTGTTCCAACACGACTGACAATCCCTGTCTTGTTTTGAGGCATTTGGAGATGCAGCATTACCCCAGGAAACAAAACGTTAAATTTTTTTATACCTCCTTCGAATGAGCTGAAGCAGTAAACTTTATTCCAGGGAAGCTTGAGGTTTTTAAAAACATTAAGAAAATTAACAAGCAACCTGCTAACGCCAAACATTCCTGCAGTCCAAACGTGAACAGCGCTCATTCAGAGAAGGAAGCAATTGAGAGGAACTGAGTCCCTGGAAGTACACAACATCCTTCACGCTTTCTCCTGCTGAGCATAACAAACACAGAGCACTGGGCAGGTGCTGATGGCCACGAGGACTCCAGCCTTCAATGCGTGCTGTGGATGTGGACAGTTATTCAGCGAGGTCTGCAAGAAAATGAAGGAGTGGTCTGTGCAGCTCCTACATACAAGCAACAAATCTCCAACATTCTCTCCAGCTGCTGTCCCCCCGACCTGGCTTTTCAAACTGCATCTTCGCTACGGCGGGTCTGAACAGTTTTCCCCATGCCTTGTCATTCCCTCGTAACTACTTGTGGAACTCCAGCAGTGCCACACGCTGCACCTTGTGCTGCAGCCCACAAATCAAAATACCTTCCCCTAAAGAGAAGGGGAAAAAAAAGAACTCACTGTTTAAAGAAAATACACATGCAGCCAAATGAGAAGAGCATTTGCCATATTCCCACTTCATCCCCCTTGCAATAATGGTATTTCACGCACTGCAAAAAGCTAAGAAAACTGGGCTCCTTCTCTATAAAAACTGCTGTACTTTTTCTCAAAGATTTGTCTCCAACAACAACCAAACGTCACGAGTGAAAGTCTGAATGATATTGCACTCATGTGACTCTGTTTCTATGCAGGCTAAACCTCTCCTTTCTGTTTTGCATGACTCCACAGGCTTTTTTGAGATTTAAGAACTAATCCTATTTCACCAAAACATTTTTGTTTGCCTCAGATCCAGTTCCCCCCTTTCTCCTTTACTGGCAGTGGAAGCTTGGATTCTTTTCAGTTAGCAGGCAGTGGAATATGGGGGAATACATTTACATTTTTAAAAAAACTTTTGGAGAATAAGTAAAGGAAGTTGGTGATAGCTCTTTCGAGAATTTTAGGTCTTTAAATCTGTCTCGTAGGTGTTCTGTTTTGGAGACAGCTAACTTCCAAACGTGGCACACTAGAGGGTTATTTCAAATGCTTATAAAACTAGAAGTGTATTAGCATTTACTAGAGCTAACGCAACTGCCGTTTCAGCAGTCACTACCCACCTGACGGTTGTGTCGGTATTTTTTTCCGACAGCTACCATTTTCACTGTTTGACTATGAGGTTTGTGAAAATGGCACCATCGTTGCTGTGCTGCCCTCGTGGCAATGCAGTTGCCCCGTTCTCTTCGTTTGTTACTCCCCTCCAACACAGAGGTTATCGTCCAGGCATTTTACTGTAACATTTTGTGGATTACCTGACAGAGAGCAGTGGTGTTCATTCCTCCCCTGTTAGGCTTAGAGGTGTTTGGATAAACTTTTACTGGAGAAAATTCTAATTTATTCTTCTAGAGAAGTCATTTATCCCTTGCTTTTCTTGTGAGAGTTCAAATTTGAAAAAAAAAAAACAACAAAACAAACCTTTTTCTTTTGGATATTGGTAAAACATACCTGCAAGGTCCGAATGTACCAGCAAAACCCTGGTCTTATTTTTCCCATGCATCCCTGGGAGACAAAATGAATTGGATAGCTGGATTAAAAAACCACGATAGACAATATTGATCATCTACAATCCTCAGTTGAAATAGTCTTTAGAACTCACAGCAAAACTTTCTCTATATAATTCAAATTATTTCTCCTTTCTTTCGTATTTTGAGACCTTGAGCAGATCCAAGGATGAATCATTGTTAGAGCTCCAGCTCCATTACAAGACCACGGTGCCATTTCAGTAATTTACACGGGTGATTCTTCTCCAGAAGAAACAGAGAGGAAAAGCGCTGCAGTGAGCTCATTGCTCAGCACAAGATCTTCACAGAAGGAAAAGAAAGAAAAGCCAAGTCTGAGTCAGGAAAGTGCCCAGATGAATACGCAAATAGGAAATTTGTTGGCAGATGTTTTCTCTGGATTTTTTGACAAATAGTATTTGGGCTCTGAAAAGCCTCCCTAACAGCTACATGAGGTGAGGCTCACGGTCACTGCTCACACGAGGAGGTATGACCAACAGCTCTACACTGCATCTTTTCTCATCCTCTACACCGCTATCTCCCTGCCTGAAATCTAATTTCAGCAACTCTTCACCAAGGATTTCTTCTGAAGTTAAACAATTTTAATCCAAGTCTAAAACAGTAGAATTTCTAACAACTACAGCAAAACAAAAAAAACAACAACAACAAAAAAAGATTTTAGGCTACTTACCAGATAAAAGCATGTTGCTTTTACTACACACATCATATAATAAACAACACATACTGGGAAATGCCCTGGATGAAGAAATAGCTACATTTATTTTACATGAAAGCCACTGGCATAGAGCATGGTTCTACTCTGTTCTGAATTATGTATGTGTGCATTTCTTGATGAGCCTAAAAATAATACATGCTTTAGATTTTTAGTCCATTTTGAGAATTAGACTATGAGCAAACAAATATGGACATCCTTGATCTTCCTACTTCCAGCACTTAGGGAGGGGTTGTCCATAGCACTTACCATGCTGGCAAATGGACTGAGTTTTCTTGAGAGGACAGTCAAACCGCAGTAGACCGAAAACCTCAGAGAAGAGGACATCATTCCTCCAAACAGCGTTCAGTTAGCAGAGGGACACTTTGCAGAGGTCAACGGCATTGGTAATAATACAGCCAGCAAGCTACAGGAAAAAAAGTAAGTGTGTCTCGAGGATAGCTGGGGAGTGCAGGAGCAGGAGAAAGAGGCCATGACTAAAACTAATAATTCTTTCAAGTCACTTTTGACCAAGAGATAAGCTGGAAAAAATGTGAGAGCAAAAGTTTCAGAATATAGATCACCTCATTTTGAAATCAAAGTAAAATATTTAATTCTAGACAATTGAATCTTTCATGTTAAAAATATTTTATAATGTTACGTTTTCATTTCAAAATTCACCTAATTTTAAGAAAATCTGGAAAACATTTAGTTCTCATTGAGCCGGCAAATATTTTAGGCTGAAAACCAAAACCTTATACATTGTTTTGCCAACAATTCTATAATTGCTGTTTCAGTTCAATTCTGGTTTTGTTTCTTGCAAAATACTTGGTTCAGCCAGTAAGAATAAGAAAGCAAAGAAAATTTACCAACTTTAGTTCAGCAGTATTTCACAGTGATTTTAGCCCAGCGTGGAATGCACGCCTGCTCCGTGTAGCTGGGTAAAGCCACCAGTGATGATTCTGGCGATACAGCCCTGCGGTTACCACACCACCACCTCCATTAGTTGGTACCCACGCTGGCAGGCATAGCCAAGACGTATTTTTCAGGACTCGGGTACGTTCACCTTCTCTAAACCGAAAATCAAACTTCAGCAGGGATAAATAAGGCAAAGGACTTGAATTTTTAAGCACTGCTGTTCCTAAATGCTAGTGGCACTGAAAGGGCAAGACAGAAAGACTTTTCAGCTTCCTCTGGGAAAATCTGGGCAATTGATTCCCTGTCTTTGATGCCATCAACAGGAAACTGCCTCTGAGCTCTCACCTAGGCACACAGAAGCAGCACAGGCCAAGGAAATAGTTAAGAAAAAGACAGAATAATAACGAAAAATTGCAGCAAGTTTGCTTTGTATAGTGACTTCTGAGGTCTTCTCTTACAGTGTGCTCCCTTCCTCAACAATTAGCATTTGTACTTTGACTCCTTTACGCATAGTTTGGAATGGTGGCAATAATTAATATTTCAGCACGGATAAAAGGCGATGCAGGCCGCAGTCTGTGACGTGCTTACAGAAGAGATGCGCCCCGGAGGGTGCCGCTGCACAAACACGCCTCCCACCCAGCAGTGGAAGGACCGCTTCCAAGGATGGGAAAGCAGCTCAGTCATCATTCACTTTCATTACAGTGGTACCCAGGCTCTGCATAAATATTATTTCTGTCTCAGTAGTCTCTTGCTGAGCCAACCAACAGGATGCCAATTAACAATCACTTTCTAATCTTATTTTTAGTTCTCGACTTTAAACATCTGTTCACTGGTAAACCGACAGAAGTCTCTTTACCCACCTGAACGATTCAAACATCGTTCAGCCAAAGCTGAATCAGCACCCTGATTGTGAATAGATAAACCGATAGATACAAATAAAATAACGATGCCTTCTTAGTAATCTGTTGAGCTGTCAGGTTGTTTTTCTCTCCTTCCGGGAAGCTGATATCAAAGACAGAACAATATTCAATTCTGAGGTCAATTATACCTTTTCTGATAGAACACTTTATCAAACAGGTTCAAGCCTCACTTCCTACAACCAGTTGTAAAGATGGATTGTCCAATTAAGCTTAAGATAAATACTAAGATAAATAGCTTAAACCGTTTATAAAAGTAACACCTTAGGAACTGGCAAACAGGCAGGCCTGTTATAAACTTCTTTTATGAATTAGTGTGAAATTCAGCCTTTGTACCACTTTATACCAGCTTAATTTGTATTAATAAAGGCAGTCAGTATAAGCATACTGTAAACGAAAGAAAGTCATTAGGAAAAAATAAGTTCTTAAACATTTTAAACACTATTTTATGCAGCAAGACACTCTGCTAATTTCAATTCACAAGAGATAGATGATATTTATTCTTAATGTTAACACTTTTGTAAGAAAAATATGAAAGCCCAAAACAAATGAGAAAAACAGACATTTAGGGACACATATATGAATGTATGTGTCCGCATGCAAAGGACAAATACACACTACATTTCTAAAGCATCTAGGCCAGATCAAATTTGCAATTATCATGCTGTATATGTAAATGTCAGATGTATTAGCAAGATGCAAGGAAGACACACAAAACAATCCAATCCAATACACAATATTTAAATGTCCAGATAATGTAATGTACTTCTAATTTTCACAGTCACTTCTAATGTGTTTCTGTGTTCCAGTCTGTAGTCTGATATGAAATGACACCTTTCAGAGAAATACTTAGCCTACTGCCCCTAAAACAAACAAAAAGAAGACGACATTCCTTTTGTGCCCCAGGATACAGAAAACAGGAGGATTGTTTGCTCTGGGTGGTAATTAAATGATACCGAGGACAGCATGCGTGTGTTTATGTACAAGCCCACATTCACCATTTACTCTGAGTTGTAATTAAATGATGTTGTGTTTGTACGCACACACACTTATCTTTGCCAAATCAGAGAGCACAGAAAAACAGATCAAACAGTACAGAAAAATTAGCTAAGAGGGAGACTGAATGCATCAGGTTTCAGACTTTCCCAAATCTTCCACGTATGAAATGTTCGTAATTAACGCATGAGAACTCCTCAAAAAGCACAGCCCTGTCCTGCCAACTGTAATTCATAAGGCATTTGACTTGTTTGAATATATTTAATAAAGGTTCATCTTCTCTGCTCGTACAAGTAAGTATTCTTCTCATTCACACCATTTACTTTAAAGCTTGGCATTTCTACATTTTACCATGACGCTGTGGAACATTTTGACCTGTGGTTAACGATGTGACTGGAGCAGTACTGAACAAAACTAAGGTTACCATCTTTGCTAAAGTCACTGAGAGATTTGTAACAATCTCTAAAAGATGCAAAGCTGGGACCGGTTGCCCTTCCAAGCCAGTTACACTTACTCAGCAGAAAATTATTTTTATAGTTAACACACACAATGGAGTGACTCCTTGGAGAATTCTTGTGTCCATGCTCAACAGCAGTTATTATACAGCAATGAAATGTCTCTATAATCAAGTTTTATAAATGTTTATAGCTCATCTTTCAAAACAGCTAAATGAAGAGGAATTTAACTGAAAATTAAAGGTACTTAATGCACACTGGAAAGGAGAAATTGAAAGGGGTGGTTATTTTTCGCAAGAGCTGTTAAGGAAGGAGAAACAGGCTGTCCATCTGAATGGACTCAGATTAGATTACCACCAGAGCTAAGATGTGTGGACAATGTTTTTACATATTCAACAGCTTAGAATTGCAGTCAGTCTGCATTCTGTGCTTCTACATGGGAACTACAAAAGGTCACGTCATCAGCAGGGTAGGCAAAAGAAGAATAACATACTGATGTTTCCTAAAAGACATTTGAAATTAAACCATGTTTTTGAGAAATACTACTGATGTCTCTGCTTACCAGTAGTATTCCCCCTGGTAACAGTGCTTATTTTCAGATGAGCATTTTGCCTATTGTATATTTTATGCACTAATTATCTGTGGAAGATAACATTTCTTCATACTATTTTTAATTTCTCTAATGTAATACAAGGCAGTAGATTTTTAGTTTGCGTTGCATATTCACCTTCTGTTGGTCCACTGACAGCTATGTGAAAAAGTTCATAAACTTTTTTCAGATAAGCAAAACATTTCTAGTGAAACAAACCACTGAATTATCAGAAGTGCGAAAGCAGAACAAACAGTGAGGCCGTATCCGAAGCGTGAGCATGCCCACCTGACGCAAACGCAGCTATGAATTTGTCTCTATCTGCATTTTCCTTGCGGCCTACAGCACGCTACAGCAATGGAAAACCACAGCTGCAGTCGGTCCTGACACGCAGACAGGGCAGTGGGTGCGACACACAGATCGCAGCTCTGTTTGCCATTTTCCCCACAGAGGACGCTTACGCAGTTGTCCGTTTTGAGTTCCACAGAGGAAAAAACCACACAAAACCTGTAGGGCTTCTCTGCTTCTGTGCGGGTTTTTGGTGGGGTTTTAGGCACAATGGCTGGTGAATGTTTTGCCTCATTGGCCGCCTTGTCCTCCTACCCTCCTCAGAACTTTCAGTAATGATTCAATACCAATGTTTTCAGAAGTTTTTCAACATCCATTTTTGTTTTTATCCAATACTTGAAGTAATTGGGCTAACTTCCGTCTGAGTTGAGGTTATATTGAGTCTGAGTTGAGGTTATATTACCATCTTACACCACAAATTTTCTTTTGGTCAAGGCATTTCCTTTGCTCTTGAGACTGCCAAGAAAAGAGATTATAGAATATCCTAATCTGGGACTACCTAATTCTATAACTTTAGTGTTCCTTAAAAAGTCTTTTGCTATGTCAAATATTTTTTTTTTTAATTAGCCTACCAGCAAAGGTGAACCTTCTTAAGTCTAAGTCTACAATTAAAATCATTGTTTGGAGGATTTATTCTAATCCCAGTTTCTACTCACCATAACTACCCTGGAATTCCATAGAACACAGCTGACAAGAATGCCTTATTCATGGCGCTTTGATAGAAGTTTGAGCTTATCTAACAGAACCTGGATTTAGTTCCTAAAGGAAAGAGCTCTCTAAAAAAAAAGTACAGAAAAATGCTGAAAACTACTACTTGATTTCTGTAATCTGTTCTAGTAAAATGGCACCACAGAGCATATCAAGGCTTACACTTAATATGTATCTTCTTCATTTTCAGACACTTTTCTCAAGTTCATTAAATTACTCTGCCTGTAAACCTGCTGGCAACTGGATATTCCACTTTATATCCACTGCCTTTATTACGACTTCCTTCCATTATTACCAAGAAATTGAAAAAAAAAAAACCTGTCATCAGGTCACTCCTTCCAAAAATGAGGAAGGAGGCAAAAAGAAAAATTGAGGGGTTGTTTCTTTTTAAAATAACATTTGGGGATTTTTTTTCCCCTGCACAATTATGAAGGCCTTTATTGTTTTTTTTAAAGGAGAAAAAGAAACAAAGGATTGTTTTTGCAGTATTATCTGACTCCAGGAACCACAACTCGTAAGGAAACAAACAAATATCATGGAGATGATGCACAGAAAAACTTGTGCCAGGAACAGACAATTATATTAATTTAATAATCTGTCTGTATCATCACAGCCAAATACCCATCTATAAAAAGCATACCCCTTCGGTGCCCCACCTGCTACAGAATTCTAGCACCATCCTCCCTGAAACTGGTGTCTTCTAAGATCAAATCTTCAGCCTGCAGCCTTCCTTACTACCCACAGTTGGACAGAGTTTCACAATATTTACAGACAGCAAGCACTTCACAGAAGTTCCTTGTAATTCCTCGTTCTACATAGAAGGAAAGTTATTTGTCCCTCAGAAAGCTGAGATATTATTATGTATATTAATAAGTATCCTTTGAACTATATTTTTAATGTATGTTGTATTTAAATATAAGCCTTTACCTGATACTGATCTCAAAAGCTATTCATATAAATAACAAATAATGTTTTGTTATTTCTATGAATACAGCAAAAATTACCACAGTTGGATTAATTTGTGAGGAACTCCCAATTCCTACCAACTCTCATGGTCCTAAAAAGCATCATGGATAACAGACTGGAAAAAAAAAAAAGAAAAAAAAAAGAAAAAAAAAAGAGAGAAAAAAAGCCCACAACTTTAAAATATTCACAGTTTCTCAGAACAAAGATATTTTGACCACTGTTACCGTACCTTTGAATGTCTACAATCCTGCTGCATAAGAATGAGAATAGTGAATACGGAAAGATGCCATCAATCCCATCCAATGAGAACATGAGAAACATCTATACAGGCAGCACCTGATACATGAGCGGAGCTGAAGGAAACCTGCCTTCCAACTTCAGGAAGGATTTGGAATGAGAATATAAACTGCTCTGAGTTGACAGACACATTTTTTCCTCCCTTATTACAATCTTACTCTCATATTCCTGTGCACGCGCTTCCACATTCACTTGTCGGTCACCTCAAAGAGAAAGGAAGCATCTAGGAAAAATCCACAGTACTGGGAAGCATCTAGGAAAAATCCACAGTACTGGACTGGGGGACGGGGGGAACGTGCAGCCAAGCTTCCAGGTCATCACCGCCTCTGCAAGTTGATTACTCAACTCACTGCTAATCTGCTGCACAATACAATTTGATTTCAATTTCCCAAGGAGGTGGAGGAAGGGAGAGAGGAGAATGGATCCAGCTGATGAAGCCCCGCTTAGGTTAAAATCTGTCGAAAGCTCTCTGCAGAGAAATGCACAGAAGGGATTGCAAAGGAAATCTCCCTGCTACTTTTTCCTTTTTTCAGTTTTAGTCAACAGAAATATTTCGCAATCTTGATCATTTTGTTCAACGTTACTCACAATATCCCTCAACACATAATAAAATCCTATCTCAGAAAATGGATTCCTAATAGGAACAGAAGGTGATTCGGTTTCTTGGATTTTTTTTTTCCCTGATCAAAAATTATAATATTTTGGCAATTTAAATTAGTACTGCTACTTGGTCTATAGCTTAAAAATATTTTTCCTTCTCCTGCAGGCAAGATTTAAATGCCTCCGGCACCATCGTTGGACTAAATTAAAGAATTTATTTGCCACACTACCTTAACAAAACAGCTCCTGAACAATTCATTTTAAACGCTGAACTTATTCTCAGTGTTTTGAAGATGTAGCTTGATTCTGACCTACGTGTTGCAGAACTGGTTTGCTTCCTTGCATGTACAATTTCAGCATTAGATCACTGAACAATGTCAGTTTACTTCCAGCCCCATCTGTCATTGCCACAGCAAGACCCTACTGGAAGTTCCTCAGTCTGCCTATTTCACGAAGACCAGCTCATCAGTTTCTTATCTACCAACCCGCTTAATTACATCACGTAGCGTAACTTCATTAATTTTAACTTCTGTTAAAATTAGAAGTCATTCTACAGATTGATTTTCATATTTTGATCCTGTTTCCAATAGATATTTTGATCTTTGCTACAGAAACTGCCATTCACACAGTACGAACTTCAAAACAGATAAAGTTGAACATTTTGTACAACTTCCAGTGCCACACGCCGCACACGCAGCAAGAGACCTTTCTGACACTAACCACGATTCGTAACAGCTGACCTCCGAATCGGATCAAAATGGCACTTCTTCAAAGCTATTTCTGCTCTAACTAAATAAAACGTAAAGCCAGAAGGGACTTCCACTCAAACTTTTACAGAGGGGTGTTTTTAATTATAAAGTTGAAATATTTCAACTTTATTACACTGTAGAGATTTACATGAGCTTATTATGACTTTACACACTTGATCTGTTTTAAATTATGAAACTCCTTTAAAACTTCCCATGTAAAGATCAGAGCAGAATTTCTTTGATCCACTCAAATGTATACCACTGGAATTAACCGTTCTTCCACTCTGTGCGCTTTTCCTGACAGGCCTTAATGCCCGCACACAAGCAGGCCCACAGGTGTCCTCAGCAGGAGGACAGTGCAGGAAGGGAAGGAAAGGCAGCGTGCTCTGGCACTGACTGACGGGCAATTAGCACTAGGTATGACTTGGGCTGTGCAGGCTTCTTTTTAAAGAGTCCCGGTACTTCAAAGACTATTTCTGAAAGAGGTCGCCTAGATCCGCTTGCCAGAGATAGGTCCTCCATATCACCATGGTAATTCTGTTTCCTTAAACTATCAGAACATTTTTTGGTCAAAACTTTCCTTTATCCAAAGTCCAGCTACTCACTACTTACCTACTTCATTCAGATTTCCACTGGAAAGAAACAAACTCCAAGTATTCTAGCTGCGAAGGTGACTCTCACAACCAATACGCTGAAATCATCTGGGGAATTTTTGGGGTCTGATTAATTTTGACTGATCTGAGATGTGAAAGCTCTGCTGCCAATCAGAGCAGGGAGCTGGAGCAAGTTTCCCAAAAGCCAAGTGTGTACCTCAGGGTCCCCGACAAGGGAGTGACACATTGAAGTTTCCTTCCAAAAGGAAATACAAGTTTTATATCCTCCATACTCCTACAAATGAAAACATTGTCTGGCTAGCCATACATGTGCATGTTATTAAAAAGCAGGACGCATAGTATTTTAATTATTTTAGCCTGATCAAGAAACACTTTTTAAGTATCACTTTCTGATCGATCCAGCCGGCCATCACCAGCACCAGAAACATTATGTGGAGCCTCTTCAGAGACAAGACAGCTAAAAATACCTGTCCATAGTTAGGATCCCTGTCGAATAATTTCAAAAGTGACTAATACTTTGAAAAATTGAAATGGTTGACTAGATTTCATTTTAAGAAAATAGGTGCTAAATATTTTCTGAGAAAATAAGCCTTTATAAGAGATATTATGTGTGTAACTCAAAAATTGAGGACCAAAACTGTCTTTACACATATTTGCAAACTCCTCGACAGAGTGCTAACCGGCGTACCTGGCTCGAGAAGCCCACGCTTTGAGTTCCTGAGCACAGGCTGCTCCACTGACGGCACGAGGAAAATCCTCATTGCATTCGTTTGACTAAGAAATTGGAAATTCACTTTAGTAGACAACACAGGTCCTACTGTTACGAAGTCAGCAGTTATAACGAAGTTTGACCAGTCTGTAAATAGCAAAAGAACAGAATTTTTGCCATATCAGAACACAATTGCACTCTAGCACTTTAATGCCCAATGGTTCCCCAAGTGAGTTGGTCAGCGCACTCACGTCTGAGATTTCATACACAATGCTACGCCACAAAGGCTTACGCCATACCATTTCCCGTGAAGAAAACCATCCTTCTCTCCAGGGCTGTCTGCACAGATACAATCAGATACAACTCAGCAAAGCATTTAAGCCTGATGTTTAATGCTTTATTCCAGCAGAATTCAAACGCACGTGTAAGTGCTGTGTTGAACAAGCAGGGATTTAGGCATATGCTTAAGTACTTCACTGAACTGGGACCATGCTACTATTTATAGAAAGCTTTTTGTTCCGGTTTTATTGTTCAACACTTATGGTCATCGTATGGCTTTTCCTTCTGCATACCTCCCCCTCACACAGCAAAGTATTTCGGCCTACAATCTTCTTCCAGAAATCACAGGTTTAAAATCAGAATGGCTAGCATAGGCTCCACCAGTCTCATATTTCTTTCTCCATATTTGCACAGAAATATGCAGAAGAAAATAGGCTGAATCACAGGGAAGTTATGAAGCCAGAAGTCATATATAACAGCAGGTTGAAAAGCCTTTCCCCTCCCTGCACTGAAGAAACCATTCACATCGGAACAAAACTCTAAGGCACCCGTAAGTGTCCTTTTCAACTTCTCCAAGTGTCTTTCAGCCTGCAACACTCGACTCCACAGACAGAGAAATTCAGGCAGGGTCATGTCTGAAGCAGAATTTTATTCAACTTGAAAAGACATCGGTGTCTGCACTCTCTGCTGCAGAGAGGCAGACTGCTAAGAGGCACTGAGTGGTTTGTGAAAGGACAAAACCACTTCCAAACGACTTCCTTTCAACACTGGTACAACACTGGTATTTTCACTTAGAAAAGCATCTCTTTCCATTGCAGAGGAATCCAGACCTACCAGCTCATCTTCCCATGTTAATGAACATGTTTTCACAAATCTCGGTTTTGATTAACCAATCTCTTTTCACAGATTTTGATGTGGTAACAAAGATTCCACATCTCCCTAAAATCTCGAAATATTATGTCTGTTTTATTAAGACACCAGTGATCCACTGCTGTTCTTTTATAGATTGCCTCCACAAATATATACACAGGGCTTCGATGTTTTATGTTTATACACAGATTATCCAAAGACAGTGCTGTGCTTCTGGGATGCTTGAAAATCTGGTAGGTTTAATTGACATCCCTCTATCAAAGCAGCTGTAAAAGGCACGTTTCCACCCAAAGCACTATCAAATACAAGGCTGTTTAGGAATTCAAATGGTTGAAGGGGAAAGGATTCGAGATATTCCCCGAGAATGGAAAGAGAGAGCTAAAATGAAAGAGGAGAGGCAGACAATCAGAGACGCAGGAAGAACAGGAATGATGGAAACAGCCAGCTCCTCAGCGGTGCGGAACAGCGAGGGCTGCGGCGTCGGACGTGCCTGTGTGCTGGTGGAGGGAGGCTGGGAGGGGAGGCAGGGCACGGCTACCATTTGATTTGATGCAGAGCCCCTGCTGCAGAGCAGTAAGAGCTACGGCGGAGCCCACCTCCCACTTCCCTTCCCAAGGAAATCCACCATGGAGCTTTCGCAAGGGAAACTCGCTTTGCCTGATTCTTCCTGCGCTCAGGGGAACAGGACCTTGTGCATCCTTGTAAACACTTGTACAGAAACAGCATCAAAGAAGACTCCATCATCCCTTTCTCCTGTAACTTACAACTTTCAAGTCTGGCTACCAGGATGCATTGGAAGGGACAAAATTATCCCCAAAAAGACATTATTTCATCAGAG
This sequence comes from Tetrax tetrax, assembly GCA_009806455.1. Lineage (NCBI taxonomy): Eukaryota > Metazoa > Chordata > Aves > Otidiformes > Otididae > Tetrax > Tetrax tetrax. Next base: position 54,414 of record WHYT01017607.1, read on the forward strand.
GGGCCTAACAACATAACCCAAAGCCACTAAAATCAATGAGAGAAACTTTTAATCATTTTCAGGAGGTTCCGAATCAGCCTCCAACAATCTACAGTTGAATTATTAATGGTGACTTGTAAGCCTTTTATACCATTATCATAGGAAGATCTCTATTAGTCACCAATTTAGAGTGCCATTTTCAAATACATCCAACTTATGGATGCACAAATCCCACTGACAAGCCAACAGGACTTAAAATTCCATTTGGCTTCCATTCCTCTCTTTTTAAAAATCCTGCCCTTAATACATTAAATATTTCTACTGCATTATCTATAACTCATTTGACAATCAGCCCATAAACATTACTTGGAAATGGTCTCTTGACAAGAACGCAACACTTAGCGCTCAGTTTACAAGTGTGATATTCCCTCCCTCGAGGAGGATGAAATTGTAACGGAAAGGGTATTCTGTTCTAGAGTGGTTCTTCTACTTGAAACGCACTGATTCTCAGAACAGTGCCTGCAAGAAGACCACTGAAAAACCTGGTGTTTCCTCAGAGAGAAAAGACTTGGTTGGCTGTGTGTTCGTTGAACCTCCTACACTTCAGTCCTCTTTCAGAAAGTGGCTTCAGCACTCTTTCTGAATAACATTAGAAATATCTTGCAGATACAAACAGTGCTTTGCACTTACAACAGCATTTGCCATCCAAAACTCTCAGTAGCTTTACAAGTAGTGATGAATTAGCCCTTGAAACACGCAGGGTAGGTGCATACCGTAGCAGTTTAATTATTAATCCAAAGCAACAGCACAGCAAATGCCAGCAACTTGTACAAAGGCAGAAAACGTCCCCTAACAAAGCAAGGAAAAACACATAGTTCCCCCATCCCATGCCCTAGCCGTCACATACACGCATTCTTTAACATTTTCATGCTGCTCCTTTGAGGAGGAAACGTTCTCAAGGTGGAGCTGTGCTAACAAGATAAGCGTACGAACACGGAAGATGCTACCAACGCTGCAGTTGTATTTTATTCTCATCGATAGAAAAGCATTGGCTGAGATTTTAAAGGCAGCAATCCGTTTCAAAGAAGCATCATCACAAGTCAGGAGCATTCACTGGCATACTGAAAGGAAGATGTGAAAGACACACAAAAAAAAGAAGTGGAATTCGGAGCAACAACTTCAGGAAACTCAGCAACACAATTTCTAACATCTCTTGAAAAAATGATCAAGGAGTTCAGGAAAACAGACAGTTCTCAACTAAGCCTGTATAAAATTGTGCAACAGATGATCTCGGTGCGGAGGGAATATAGGGAGCACTGTAAGAGACCACTGCTGCTCCATCCAGAGCCCTTAAATGCTTTGACTATCAGAAGAGAGTGTACAAAAGGTGAAACGAGCATTTAACAAAGAACAAGTAGAAAAGAATGGCACAAACGTCTCAGGTATGATCCGGACGAGCCAGCACACAAAAGGATCGACAGCTAATGAGGGATGTAAAAAGGCAATAGGAACAGGACCTATAAATACAGCAGGAGTAAGTGGGAGACAAAGATAAGCAGAGGTTCTAGGATTTAATGGCAAAGGAGAGAGAATAACAGATGGTTAAGAGCAAGCTGAAGTATTCACTACTTCCTTCATATTCTTTTAATATCTCCATCTAAAGGATAATGAAAAGCAAAAAAATTTCTAAAGTTATTTTTACCAAGAACACAGGCTTACAGGCCTGAAAAAAAAAAGAAAAAAAAAAAAGAATAGGCTAAAAAATATCAAAAGCAGCCAGACATACTCAGTTTGATAGAGAACGATGAAGCTCACTGCAGAATACTTAAGGAATTACCTAAAGCCATCCCCAAACATTAGCTATTATATTCAATAATGCACGAAGGACGGGTACAGTTCCCAAAGGGCTGTGGAGAGGCAAAAATAGCATGCAGCTTCACAAGAGTCCGACTCAGGAAACTGCCGACCAATCCACCTCCCCTTTTACCGAGGAAGACGCCGAAACAAGTTAAATCATCACATAAGCATCTGAAGGATTAAGTGCCTGAAAATAATCAAAACATCGAACCAATGAAATTTCCTTTTCTAAAGGGTAACCGGCCTACTGCAGCAGGAAAACCCAGTAACAGGCAATTTATACTAGCTACAGCAAGGCTTTCAGTAACCACCCACCACGGTATTTTCACGGACAGTAAGGAAAGGAATGAAACCGCAGCTTAGCCGGGGACTGGTACGAAACTGCAATTTACTGGGTGCACAGTTTCTTAAAAAACAAACTAACCACACAAATTAAAAGCGGGTGCTAAAATCCACTGTCAGTGGAATGCCATTTCCTGTGGCACTGGCTGTACGCATCGAGAAACTTCAGTACAAACGTTTGTGAAGTAAGCAGGTGGGGTCCACGTCACCTTCAGTCCACAAGCAGACAAGATCAAAATTCAAAGTAAAACTTAATATATTGAAGAACTTTTTTGAAAAGTAAACTGCAAGCAGAGCAAGCGCAAATCTAGAAATCAAGCAGAAATAAAAAATAGAGCTAAGCTGAGTTGTGCTGGAAGGGATCTGGAAGCCACTGTAGACTACGAGTAACCCATAGGGTAATGGTAAAAGGCATATGTCATGCCAGGATGTATAACAGCAGTGTCGCACAAAGTAACCTTTCAATTTTTCTCTGCTGTCCAGAAACTTGCAAAACGTGAGTGAAAAAAAAAAAAAAAAAAAAAATCACAAGAAAATTCACAGTAAATGCAACTTTGTCTTGTCATCTTATTTAGCTAGGGAGCAATAAATGTTAACAGTGCCAAGAAAAAATATGATGAGAACACTGCAGGGTCACAGAAAAAGCAATGTAATACTGTATCTTCTAGAGGAAACCAACCTCGTAACACAGAGCATAACGGCATTTTCCTGCTCCCATTGCTCTCCCATTCTGTAGCACTTGACACAGAATCAGCGGGGCAACAGTGTATAACACATTAGTTTTTCAGAGCACTTAACCTTTGGAGAAGAATCATTCTGCCTCTTCCAGAACGATTCTGGTGTCATTTGCATGTTGAAGCAAAAACGGGCTCTGCTTTTCTCTGGGCTTTTGGACGCTTAGTATTACTGTCAGGAAGAAAACCCCAACAACATGGAATAGATCTTTTACAGATAAAATTTTGACGTTTTGTCTTCATGTAACTAATTTCTACTATTTACAGGCCAAAACTCATGCCCATCTTCTATTTTTAGTCCACAAAAATGGATTTAAAGCTAATAAAATACTTCATGCATTAGAAAAATGCTGGTGAGCACATAAATTTTGTAGAATAACGCAATGCATTGAAACTGCATTTGAACTTAAGACTGCAAGTTCAACGCAGCAGTTGTATATACACCTAATATTTCCACCAATTTTTTTTTTGGTGGAAGTTTATTCTCAAAACTACCATTTTGCTTTCACTGTCACTGTATGCCAGCATCTAAAAATGCACAGATCAATTTCATCAGATGACAAAGAATAAAAATACACATATATTTTTAATAAACTGAATTTACTTTAAGCTTCAGCACTTGCTGTCTACAGAACTGCTAAGAAATCTGATGATAGCAAAGGTTTTTCTGCTCTTAATTATCACAAATCTCCTCATTTAATACCGCTGCTTAAAAATATTTTGAGATGCCTATTAGAATACTTTCTAAGAACCCATCAACCTATTGGGAGTTTCCAATTTTGATTACAGAGGACACTCCCTGAAAACAAAATTCTTATTGTTTCAATCCTCTTCAACATGATTAGCCTGTATAAATAACAGCAATATTACAAAAAGGCTTGAAATACCAAAAAAAAATTCCTGCATCACAAAAACTGAAATATTGCACAGCCTCATCTGTGGGCCTGTTTCACACATTCTGCTGAATGCAACGCCGTCTTCCACGAAGGAAGATTTCCCGTCAGGGGGAAAACTTCCACGGATGAAGAACTGCTACTCAACAAGCAGCACGGAACGCACACAATCAGCAAATACACTCAAGGTGACACTGCAAAGCTATCCAGAGGCTTGGAAAGTATCTCCTGCTCATAATGAGATACCAAAAGGAATACGCCAGGTGTTAGCCTCATCCTTAACCACTAAAAAAAAAAAAGCTCCTATTCACTAGAAAACGCATGAATCCTAAAGAATTTTAAGAAGAATGCATGTAATATGGAGTGGACACGAGCAGCTGCGATATTTTTAATCACTCTTCATCCCTGCTGCATGATTTTTTATAAAACATACTTTCATGAAGTCCAATGTTAAGTTATTTTAGATATGTTAATAAACAAACTAGGCTAAAGGTAATTCCCCCGAACACTATGGAATTCATGACTTATTAATCTTAAAAATAAGACGCTGAACAGAGACAGCATCAGTATTCCGGGCTCCATACCGCACAAAGTTTTTCAAAGCGCAAAACGCACATCCAAGGTCAAAGTGCTGCAAAGCTTGGGGGTGTGAGACAGAAACCTGATTCAGTCTCGCAGCTCCAAATCGCAGCTTCAACAACGAAAATCAATCCTTCCTCGAGGAATTTGCAAACTCCCGTGACAGTGTCCATATAAACCTACAACGCATACCGAATCGGACTGCTGCACGCAGGGTGCACGAAGTACCTCCTCCTCGAGAAGCACCAAGGAGAGCAAGCAGTTTTCGTTTTGAAAAACCCAGGGCTACTACTTTTTGAAGGCGTTCCGCTGTACAATGAAAAACCCACTGTGCAAACAAAGATTCCTCAGTTGTGACAACTGTACTACCCAGCACGCAGCTATCACTGCTGCCACTTTTTTTTGCGGACGTTCAGAAATTGCACCAAAACCCTGCCTTCACAAGTACTTGGCACTCCAAATACGGCAACTTCTGGAAGCTGAGCAGTTCTCGGGATGGATGGCCTTGAAACTGGAGCGATGGGAAGACTCTGAAATCTGCCAGCAACGCGCGTGAGGCCTTTAGATCAGAGGGCAGACAGAGCTGAAAGCCGATAAATAAGCCCCCACACGAGAATTACTGCTGAGGCTGAGAGGGCACTGACCTGAGCTTTCAGACAGAAGAAACTCAGGCTCTCCAGAAATGACGTCTTTTTCTGCACACTTAGAGGTACGCAACGAACCCTCCAAAACACACTTCCTACGGCACGTGCTAAATACACAGCAACTTCTGCCTCCAAGGAACATTTAAAGCCTTTTTGGTTTACATTCCAGTGGGTGGAGGGCGTCCCTGCAGCACACCAGCTATTTTATTTATACGCTACAGAATAGTCAAGAATTCTGAACATAAGGTTCAAAATATGTGAAAACAAGGCCCTTTACACAATAACCTTCAGATACAGGCCCACGCTGACGCGTACAAGGTGACCCAGGAAAACGCCAGTGAGCGCATGGCTTGGGATGTGCTACCCTAGATCAAATAAACGGGAAAGAGCTGGTCACGCCTCTATAATGAAAGCCTGAAATATTTCACTACCAAATACCTCCATTTATGGAAGATGAACCTTTTTTCAGAGTAGGCTCTGGCAAAAAAAAATAAGCCTTTCTGCTTTAACTGATAAGTTTGTAGCGTGGATATCCTGAGACTGACACAGCCCTCAGCCACCATCACATCTATTATCCTACTGCTCATAAACATCATTTGTCCACGCTCACTTTTCCTTTCTCAAAGATTTTAGATCTTCTTCTTTTCAGATCATTAAAATTATTTTATCATTGTGTTTGCTGCTTCTATTCTTAAAATAGTCTGCATGTATACTTATCTTTACCTAGTTTTACATATTTTTTTCCCAAAGACAACCCAAGTTCCACTTTGAACTCTGAGAACGGCAAACATTAACGGCACAGTACGCTTTATATGTAAAGCTTTGTTTTTAAACAGAATTCTTAAGTATATCTGAGACACACATTCCAATGGTAAGCTTCACCAGAAGTCTGAACTCTGTTCAAATGTTTATTTTAAAGGATTTCAGCAGCCACACAACTTTGTTTAAATGTAAATGTTCGTCCTGTGCCCAATTATCTCCTCCACTGTCATCTCCCATCAGATTGTCCCTAAAACAATCCCTTGGCTCTTGAATAGTTACTCTGCTTTTCCCTCATGGTCAACAGAGATTATTTTTCCCCAATTGTATTCAGCATTCTGCACCTATTCTGAAGCTAAAACACAAGTTTTAGGGTATTTTAAGGAAGCATCAGCATTTTCTTCTTAACCTCACTTGCTATACTTTAACCTGGCTATTATAAGCTTTGGACAAATAACCAGGACAGGCAGGTTTTGTTGATGTTTTGCTGATGACTCTAAGATAGCACCTACAGATTGCCGACATTCAGATAAACAGTCCTGCTCTCCAGTTACATCACCAAAGCTACTGCGGTAAGTGATCTGCAGGGCTTTATTCTCGGCTAACAAAGGACAAGGATCCAGGCAAACACCCCGGGTTCCACTCAGCTATTGACACAGAGGTAGCCAACACCATCCGAGGCGCCCTATTGCGTCCAGGACGCGACGTGGGACACAGCGGATGCTCCCAGCCCTCCGCCGCAGCAGGAAAGGCCAGGAGGGGTACTCTGAGGCATCTCAAACGACACCAAATGCTTATTTGAGGAAAACCAAGCCCAACTTGCTGGCTATTACAATGGTCCGTCCACTCTCCTCATTGCAGTCCTCCGAAACGGACCCTGTTGAGGCGACAGCATTGCAGGACACCAGATAAACATACCCATTACCTTCAGGTGGGACTTGTTCAAAAACAATAACAACAAGGACAATACTGGCAATGATATCAAATATGAATTAAAAGAAACATAATACCCTGCATTCACTCCATTAAGTGTTAAAGTGAAAATGTTAAAATTGACACTAAACTGAACATTTAACTCATAACGTTTTTTGCTTTGGGAAGAACTTACAGCAATGCTCACTTTGCTTTAGGAAGAGCTTACAGCAACGGTCACTTTGAAAATGCAGCTCAACATTAGATCACAAAGTCATCAAAAATAATATTATTATCAAGATACACAGACATAGACAAGCAACCACTTCTTCACATAAAAGTCACGAAAATGCCGAATTCTCTTTGAGTCACCACACGAGAAGTCGTCGTGTCTAGACGGGCGGCCAGGCTCAGAAACGGAGCGCGACTTGCGAATGCGACCGCACACACGCAGTCCCGCTCAAAGAGCCGCTTACATAACGAAGGGCTTGCGGTACCCACCGGCAACCCGCCCGTACTCTGAAAAGATTTTTTTTTTTAACTGTTTGGGAGTTGAGTTGCAGCAGAGCCAGCTTTCATGCTGTTTATAAACTCACATTTCGGTTTATTTGAGCAGCAGTGAAGTCCTACTCTACACCACCGCTTTCAGCTTGCCTGTCTTCCCAGCACCTTCTCTCGGTACCCATGCTTCTCAAATGTCACTTTACTACAAAATACGCTTTAAATAAGAAGAAAGTTGGGAAAAAAAAAAAAGTATTAGCGCAGGGTTAGGTTGTGTTCGAGTAACGTCATAGAACAGCACAACACTAGGGAAAAGAACAGCAGCGAAAGGATCGGTACGAGAAAAGAAGTGAAGTTCGGGACAGTTTAATTAAGCAGAAGGTCGGTCTCCTCCGCCCGCAGCACAGCGGGCCCGCCGCTGCACGAAACGGGAAGGCGCGCTCGGTCTCCCGCGCTGCCGGTACCGCTCCGAGCCAGCGTTTCGGGAGCGGCACCGGCGCCGTCGGGGGACGCACCCTTCGCGGCCCCTCCGGTCACCGCAGCCCCGCGAGAGCCGGG
>WHYT01017607.1:75302-86681 GCA_009806455.1 Tetrax tetrax
GAAGAAAAAAAACCCCCCCCCCCCCCCCCAAAACGATTCTTCTCTTTGGAAAGAAGTTACTTTCAGAAGTAACCAACAGTCACGCATTTTTTACTGCATGAAAGCAAACCAGAAATGGCAGTTTGCCTGTCGTACACTCGACAGAAAACGGTACACGACTGGCACACAGCTAGCCCGAACCAGCATTACGCTGACTTATTCCGAGGAAGGACGGAAACCAGGCTGGCAGGGAACGAGCAGCCCTATGGCTACGCCCTCTGCCCAGCGCCGCTGCTGTGTCCTGGCCAAGCCTGGCCTGGGTGTCACCTGGCACCAGCCCCAGTCAACGCCGGGCCATTTGGCCAAAAACACTGCCAAGGGTGCCAGTCAAGATCAGCCAGAGCATCCCCACCTGGTAAACGGGACAGATCACATCAGGCTTTGAACTTTCTGCCCAAACCAGCCTCCACAGATTCCAGGGGGGGGGTGGGTGGGTTCAGACAAGGAGGGAAAAAGGGGATTGAAGAACATCTCTGTTTTTTCTTCATAAACCATGGCACCGCAATTTCTGGATGCGGCTGTGACTGCAGCTCTCTTTTGTACCAGCGCCCGCAGGTCCCCAGCAGCGCTCAGCTCCTGCAGATCACCGGACGCCGTGCGCAATTCAACGAGCGCAAAATGGAGTGCTGCACTGCTGCTGGGCAAAGGGGAACGGCGGGGGCCAAACTGCATCGGAACGCACGGACAAACTCCTCCGGAGCGTAACGCGGGCTGTACGACAGCGCTGTGAGTGCCCAGGTAGGGTTTTTCTCTGTGCGGAGAGAGGCAGCACTGGTCTGGGACCTAATTTGTGTAACAAGCTGTTTAAGAGGGAAGCTAATTGAAGGACATAAATCCTGAAGAGCATCACATCAAGTCAAGATCCTATTATTAGCACAACCTAGATGAGGTTAGAGAAGTGCATTAAAAAACCTCAATAAAAAAATTAGTAGGAAACATTCCCCATTTCAAGATCCCATGAGACAAATTCTCTCAAGCAATTATATTATGCAGAATAATAATAATAATAATAAAAGAATACTAAAAATGGATCTGGAGAAGGAAGGTAGAAAAAGCACAAGTTCACCCAAATAGGTCACTACTTGTTCCTAACATTCACTGTCAGTATGTTTTACAGAGATGAGATCACAGGAAACCTATAGTGGCAGCTGAAAGTAAAATTAAACTATAATTCTGCAAAAAAAAATTTATTTTTTTAATTACATGCTACTTATATAGAAGGTTGATGTAAAGTTAACTGACCCAGAAGCATTTTCAGCTACATCCCTGATAAACTCTGGTCTCATTACCTGTCCTAAGCTTATTCAATTTCCCCCTCTGCCAGCTTTTACTGATCCTACCAAAGACAGAAGTCGCATTTCTGGGCATTTCCAGACTTGTGATGGAGAGTGCAAGGGCACGCCTCGGTTTCTGTTCCAGCCATCACAACCCATGAGTGCAGGGATGTGGACAGAAAGCCACAGCTGAGAAACTAAAAACAAGGTAAAAAAAAAAAAAAAAAAAAAAAAAAACTCTCCCCCTGCCCCGTTCCCCCCCCAAGAAAGAGAAAGGAAAAGGAAGAAGGAAAAGTGCATGCAGCGAGAAACAGACTGGGGTGTGAAGCAGGGCAAGGGAAGCACCAAACAAGCACCACACCATTTCTGACCCTGGGAGTCAGGTCCATCACCCTGGAAAAAAACAGGTAGTGTACCTCCGCGCTCATACAACATCCCCGTAGCTTTGGAGAATCAATATCTTAAGAAGAAAGCACAAGCAAGGTACACAGAGAGATAAGAACATCAACATCATTGACACTGCATGCCCTACAAAGGTACATCTTGAAAGGTCTTCTCTGATTTTCAACCTTAAGCCTCGTTTGGACAAGAAAAGCAGATCTCACTGAAGGATTTCTTGGGTCAGCTTCTCTAAAGACAGATTCAGGGCTAGCTGCACACACTCCTTGACAAGAAGAGTTTTGCATTTCTTTGAAGGATAATCCTTAGCGCCACACTGCCACTTGGAACCACACGGTCACCACTCGCTCCTTGTGCCCTGAGAGCAAGTGAACCACTTTCTTATGCTGTTCGAAGCGTGGCACCATTTACTTGCAGCTCAAGCAACAGGAATATATATCTGTATTTACCAAAATGAAAGAAAAGCAGCTGGATAACTTTAAGACAAGCCTAGGACACACCTGTATCTATTCAAATATGAAGTACTGGGGGGAGCACCCCTCCATCAAGGCGGCCTCTGAATACAAGTATGACATGACAGGCACGCTGTACCTACACTGTGGAGACTCTGTAAGAGCAGCTCAACATTCCAGTACCTTTTTCGCCATATTTTGTCTCATTTTTTTATCATAGGACTAGAAACTCACAGGAAAGCATTCTTCCAGAGCTCTGTTTGTACACAAAGTTGTGATGAAACAAGATGAAAAAACCACTGCTTCACATCTAGTTTGTAGGTATCATCATCTCCTCTTCCTGAAATAATGCCTTGCCTCCCTCTGGTTTTTAGGTTGCTCTTCAGAGTATGGCACAAACTCTGCTATTCCATAAACACTACCTGAGACGCAGGCAATAGGTAGTAAGCTCATCAGCAACCTCCGTGCAGCTTCATGCAGAAACTAACTGGACCGATTTCAAGTCTACGAAAATAAAGTGCTGTCTTTGCTAACTCTGTCTTCAAGCCTATTGCCTTTGCATAGGTCTTGAAGAACCAAGGGACATATGTAAAACTATCAGCAACGTTCTTCCTTCACTCCTTTCCTGTGGGTAAAGAATTTAAACCCTTTACCTCTGACAACGGCTTTTACCACCTTGCCTTTGTCTATTGTAACAGTGCGTCACAGGCAGCGCATCTTCGCGAGCATCTTCGCAGAGAAAGCGCACGTATGAAGTCAAGGAAAGGCCAGTTTTCATCTCCAGCGTAGAGCAGTCATTCACTTGAAGCAAATCCAGGAAATCCAATTCAGCTATACCTCGTGTGAAGTATGAGATCATTGGACTAAGGTCACAAGAAGTATTTTTTCTCTTAAGGACTGATTATTTTTGACATTAAGCGGCTATAAGTATATTTGAGAGAGAAAAAAGGTTCTGTTAAAGATTATCTTTTTCTGTTTGTTACTCAGAGTGAATTCATCTATCTTGGCTGGGCTTTTAATTCCCTGGAAAGCATATATCTATAAAATCTAATCCAGCCCTTAGACAGAACTTGGCCAGCCAATATCCTTAGAAAGAAAAAATTACACATAACACAAAATACTAAATCATAACAACTCCTTAAAAATGCAAGTCGTGTCCCCTTAGATTGTCTCATTAAGAATGAGATTAGACCGCAATCATCTGCCACCTTAATTTATTCTCTATAAATAACAAAGCAAAGTTATTCAGCTTAGGAACAGCAATCTTACCTTCGCAGAAGACATAACCTGGACATTTTAAATGTGTCCAAAAAAAGAAGTCCATAAAAACTTTATTTCCATGTCACTATGTCAATGAAAAGCGAAATAAGCCGACTTGCAGGGAAAGGCAGAGGGCAATGTCCAACACCCATTAAACTGAACAGGCTAGTGATTCAGCAGGTTCAGGCACTGACATTTTTAATACTGATAAAATAATTTTATGTAAACTGAATGCTAGAGACTTGATTTGCTCCAAACGAGTACTTACAATTTTGGTATGGTCCACTAGAGCACAGTAGTTACACAGAACATTTATTTATAGTTATTCCCACTAACATTGGGTTATCACAAAAAAACTGTGGTTTATACTCATAAAGATGAAAAACAGAGCAATGGAAAAAACATGTTAAGCAAGACTTTGTCATTCTTACAAAGTGTGACTCTGTTAACACTCCTGTTTTCAGGAAGCTGACACAGGCCCAGCAGTGAACGCAGCTGCATGCACGTGTGCCTCCTCCAGTTCAGGATTCTGTACAACAGCCAGTTTCAACATTGATTAACAACACTACTGAAACACAGGGAAACTTAGGTATGCCTAAGTTTCTAGCATTAACTAGGCAAAAAACATCCTCGAACTGAAAAAAGGTTGCTTGTTATTTCACTTGCCTAGATACATGAGTTAACACTAAAACATCTGGCAAGTAGAATTGACTATTATAAAAACAAAAAACCCAACACTGATTTCAGTCTAAAACTGATTTTAAGTCTGAAACCAAAGCAAACAACCCTCCCACAAACCGTACCCAAACAAAATTCCCCAAACCTGGCGGTATCACAGTCCCAGCAGTCCCTGGCATTCAGTATGGACGTTTCCAGATTCCGAGTTTCTCTAGGTTTTCCTGACCTATACGGTGTGCTAAGCATTACCTTTAGAAAATGGAAGGAAGCAAAGTACTCTGAACTCAGGGAAACAGTAGTTTGGAGATGAAGCAAATTTATTGTTCCAAGTGTTGAAATTAGGGAGCATTTTAAATCAACAGCCACACACTTCATGAAAATCCAGCTACTATGAATGAACAAATCTGGGTAATCCTTAAATAAGTTTCAAAGCTACTGTAACATGGTATGTAATTCTTAGAGCCTTGTAGGTAACCCACGGTTTAGAAAATCAAAGACGCCCTCTGCACAAAGGGCAGGCAGAGAACAGCATAACTGAGGTACTAGTCCCATTTCTTTCAGGCGAATTACTGCATAGATATCTAAGGTTACGGAGCTCTGAACAGCTTGTACAGTATCATAAGATAACATACTGGAAATACGTTGTATTTGAAACCAAAGAGCAGCATATTAAACATGCACTGGTAGAAAACATCCTGTGTGCAGAGATGCTACGAGTACCATACACAACTTGGATGTTAATCGAAAAGCATATTAATTTAACTGGACTTCATTTTTTTGTGGGAAGATGTCTCCATGGTCTTATTCATAAAAATGGAATTCTCAACATTCAGCTGTGGTGGGTATAACACGAACATACACAGTCTTCATGTTCAAGTTCTTCATGGAAATGTCCTTTGAGATCTCTGAACCAAGAAAACAAGAGAAACAGAACGCAGTTAGTGCTCTTGCTAACTGGTAAAACTTCACACTTTTTGTTTGTTTGTTTCTTTATTCAGAGAGTTCTGCTGGTTCAATCAAAATGAGACTAGGACAGAAACCACCGAGCTCAAAAATCCCCTCCTGCTAAAGCAAGGTGCGTTAAAGGAAGGCTCACCACGCGTCAGGATTGCCACTGCTGAAGATACCGTTCTAGATTACAAAGCAGAATTTTGTGAAAGTCTATGTCAGCCCACAACTTCACATCCACACAAAACAGTATCTACTTCAGAAATTTATCTTATAACGTAGTGATATGAAGTCAATATTAACAATACAGTGTAATGCAGTGAAAATCAGAGCCCCTGATAAACATCATGTAAGAATGGCGACAGAGATCCATCTCCCTAGTATGCCATCTCTGACAGAATGTAAGGTAACACACGTGTGAAGGAGGAATACAAGAAGAGGAACATGTATGCATTAATTTGAGTTTTATATGTAAGGCAAGGATTGTAGTAGTATCCGCTGAGAAACTAATGGTGCAATCTTGTTGAGTACGTCTAAAGAATTTAATACCACACCGGATCAATTCCTTACGTCTTTTCATAGCTACACGCACACAGTTCGGAACAGTAATAGGATAAAGCCTCACCAAACCTCTACAGGATACAGCGCGTTTCCAACAGGCTAATTCAGGGTTTAGAGTTGTTTATGAAACACAGAGTAATCACGCTTTGTGGCTAAAGAAAAAGTCACCTGCAAAGTCGGTGGGAATTGGAAATCTCTTTCCCTGTTCTTGCCACCTTACAGAGCATTTTTCCCAAGTCATTAGATGCTTGCTAGCTCAATGCTTCCCAGCACCCCTCAGCTGTAGCTAACTACCCCAATAACAGAGTGGATTTGTTTTGAATACTGGAGGTAGAGCTTTGGAACAAAAGTAATCTGAATAACACATATATCAGAGGTCTCTCTACTAAGAAAATTCAAAGCAGTAAGAAACTTCCAAGCAGTAACCACAGACATATCCACTGGAACCAAAGCAAGAGAACATTGGGGCTTATGACGTTAGTCTGCACACTGGAATCCCTACAGACAACACAAGCAAATAAAAAATAATTTTAAATTTTGGCACTAGTGTTAGCACAGATGAATAACATTCAGAAAGGCTGGGTGCTCCTTCAGGAGAAGGAATTTTGTTGGGTACTGCAGCGTATCGCAGGACTGATGTCCGATGCTCACGCGGCTCTAACCCGGGCTCACCTCCAGCTGGCGGTGGCTGCGGCACTGTGTGCGTGGTGGGGAGGCCAGAGAGGTGTGTCCATAAAGATCATGTAAAAGCAGTTTAGTTTTCAGTAACATGATCTCCAATTGAAAACTGAATCTAGAAATGGCAACAAAAAGTTTTGTTTCCATGTAACAGTATGTACACTCCTCCTAACATGAAGGCCTCCATCTTTCTTCAAAAAATATTTCATTTTTAGACTGAGAAGATATAGTCCGCATCAAAGTTTAAAAGCCATCTATTAATTAATAAGATGATCCTTACGGATCACGACAGTACTGTTTTCAAGGAGTTCTTTTCCAGTGTAGTGCTCTGCTTTAGCAGACGAAAATCCATTTACAGAACTACATGAGTGAAGGTATAATCCAATTCAGCAATTAGGGCTTTATTCCCTCCCCGTGAAAATGTTACATCAGTATGTAATAAAGGTATTTGGGTCTGCAGAAACAGCCAAACAAACTACCAACTTGGTCTCAAAAGTACTTAAAAAATTATTTATTTTTAAAATCCTGAAAAAGGAGGAACTACATCTTCAACAGTATTTAAGACAAAAAATACTATTAGAAATTGGAAACTTGATTTATCACCAAAATGCAAGGACATACTCCTTTCTGTGCTAGTTCCTCCACAGGAAAGCTTTGAAGTTGACACATTAAAAAGTATTGCCTTCATCCCAAAAGTGCCTCTGAATCAGCCACCTGAACTTGTGTTTCCATCTCATGAATGAGCAACGCTCACCAGTCTGATGTTTATTTATAGTATATTATTCCAATATTCCAAAGAGGGGTGAACAACATTTTTGTTTCTGAAAGGTCAGCAAGCTTTTCTGCAATAGACAGCAGGTGCCCAACCGCCTGTGCCTGGTATTTATGAAAATAGTAGTTTCAAAACCGATAACTCATTTTCCTCAAAGTGGTTTCTTCTTCCTTTTCTTTTGAGGCATCGACCTTCCAATTCATGAATTATTCTCATCAAACATTTCAAACGGTTAACGGCAAAGAATTTTTTTATTTTTAGAATAAACCATAAAGAAAACTACTAAAGAGACTGAACTTTTTTGTTTTGAAGGTAGGACCTTGAAATATATAGATAAAAAGATGAACAGGGGATTACAAAGTTGCAATGACACACATAAACATTAATTGACCTAATGTTTTCCAGAGGCATCAGAATATTTGTTTTATATGCAGCAGTTATTCATCACATAAAGAGATCTGAAGATAAAGTGCAACCATTTTAGCGTTTATACAATTCTAAAGTGTTATTAAAAGAGTTGCATGGTGAGAATTAAATCTGAGATAGCAGCAGCATAGTTGTATGGCATAAGCGTGTGTTAGCTACATAAATTAACCTCCAGGATCAAGTTATCTACATTCTGAGGCTCAAAAAGACCAAATCAGTTGTTTTAGCCTTTGAAGAGTTATCGCATTGGATCTTTCACATCATTGTGAAATATATAATTTATTTAAACTTTAAACAGTTCTGCAGAATTCATACTACAAATACATTAGAGCAATTTCCCTTTTAGGTAAAGGCATTTTAAAAATCCTTACTTAATTTGAAACTTAAAGGCTATACATTTTCCTGTTTTCTCAGTTACTTCCCCCTTTCAGAACTTCAAAGTTTTCTGCAATGGTTATTTTAGTATCTTACCCAAGTCAGATGCTGCTGTGAACCCTTCTGCCCTGTAACAATGACAGAAACTAGCAAAGCCAGCTACACTCCTCCTCCCCTCAGCAGCTGTCAGGACCTCCAGAGGACGTTCACCCCATCCTAGGACTAGGAAACTACTTTAAACAAGATGTCTAGCTTCTGGACAGGTAACCTAGCATGTGATAAGTTAAGGTTAAGCATTGTGTATCCCTCGCAAACAGCTTGTAATCATGTTGTTAGGATCAAGAGGAGACAGAATCTTTTGCATCATTTCATTTGAAGAGATACATTTTCCTGAATACAATTTTTTTTTTTTTAAGCTATGTAGTTTCCAATCCATTCCTTCTGTCAAATGAAGTCCCAAATCTTTCTCAAGTCCAACTTTTTAGCACACCTGGCTACATCTTTAGTCTTGTCTTTCTCATGAATCAGGGATTTTTGTTTTTAAGCCTCACCATCTGTCTGTGGTTCTGAAAGACTCTTTAATATTTCAGATATGTGACTACGTGATAAAGCTTCCTGCTTCCCAGGTATTCTGAATGAATTGCAGCTTCCGTACCCTACCAAGTCTAAACTACTCTCACAACTCTAAAATAGAGCTGGTAGTCTTTTCCACCCACTCTCACTCTCAAAAAGGAAGGGAAAAAGTAATACAATATCTGCAACAATATGAATGTAACAGGAACAATTTGAACAGGTTCTTAAAATATTCCCACTTCATACTCCCTCACTTCTAGTAGGGGATTCACTCTGCTTAGTCACAGCAGCATGTCAGCACCACTTACGTTGCTGACTGACTTTCCTACTTCACAAGGAAGAAACTTTTACAGAAGTTGTCTTGGTCATTTCATGAAGGGAATGCATTAGAACTTTGAATTTCTAAATGTATGTGCACGCTTAAAGGATTTTATTAAATTACTGGGCAAAATTAGAAACCAATGTGTAAATAGTATGCATTTAGTAATTAAACTAGATCTCAGGCTACACATTAGCTGCTTCTCAACAAAAATGTCCAAGTATCATTGGACGAGCAAACCAAAAGTTTGTACTTACCCTGAGTTTGTGCTTCATCCAGGAACAATTTTAGCCTCCTGCTTCTGAGCCCAAAAACTTTTGCTGTTTCATGTAGAAGACCTTGGTACGTTAATCCATTCTGACCAACAGGGTTCTCCATTAGAAGAGTTCCCACTGTTCCTTTCTGACATTCTGAACAAGATAAACAGTGGGATTACTACTGGTGAGGGATGATATTACTTCATTTACCTTGGTAAACTGAAATTCAGGACGACTTCTTCCATTTTATCTCTATTTCTTCATAGTGCTGAGTAATTACCAATACGAGTCTACTTACAGATATTCACTAAATAAGTTAATGAATTACAGAAGCAGAAATATAAGTGATTACTAATAGCTTAACAATCAAAAGAAAACTGCAGAATTCTTTACAGGCGGCAACAGAATAACCTGAAGACTGGTAAACATGAAATATTTCAATAGGACACAGACCACTAATGACTAGAGAGGCTCACAATGTGCCTTCCGATGATCAAATCCCCAGCTAAAGACACAGTTTGGGCCCAAGCAGGTTCCCAGTAGCGTCAATAAGATTCCACGTGGACACTGCCTGGAAAGGACTTATACCAGGGCAGAAATTAAGAGTGAGTTACTAACACCACAGCTTTTTCAGTGTGAGGTTTCAGAGTAGAAGTTACAAGATGAGCAGCTGTGAAACAGAATTACATGCAAATTATCTATAATCCAGATCAGGTTAATAATACGACTCGTTTGGCTTTTAAATAGCACTAACAAACGTTCACAGGCTGTTTACAATGTCTTCGTAAAGACTGGCTCCTCCTTCATTTCTGGTCAGTTTTAGACTCAGCCTTTTAAAATAAACCGCACAGGTGAGCTGATGGTCAGAAACAGGAAACAATGCTGAAGGGCTCATGTTTAAACGCTGTCACTTATCGCAAACTGACTCTCCTTTTTCTGTTCTGAAAAGAGGGAGAAAAGCTAAATACAAACATTGTGTTTATTAGAAAGCACATACCAGGGAAAAAATAAACACAAATCACCATCTACCAATGAAAATATATGTACTCCTCTTCATCAGTAAGCTATGGTGTCCAAAGCACATCACCAAGAGCTCAGCCTGTAAACGAGGAGAGATCAGCATCCTGCATACCTTGTGGTTTTGCATTCATTAGCTGCAAGTTGATATACTGGCAGAGAAGAGCATCGGGAGAGTTGATGAGAGCAGGTGCTGACCCTGTTGTTACATGCAGAGTCTTCCCGTTGAGACTAAGCAAGTCAGTTTTATTTATCAGTTCTGAAAAAGAAAATGAGACCAGTCAGGCCATTAGAGGGAAGCGAAGGCCCAGTTCTCACTCGATTAGCTGACAACAAGGCTTGCTAACTACTGATGCCACTGTGGAAGCATTTCCCTTTTCGCAACTCCTTGGTCAAGAAGGAGCATTTCTCCATTTTGAAAAATGAAATTTGTGAAGAAATATTTAGTTTTCTTAACAGAGTACTTAATCTGCTGTGGAAATTAGCTCCTATGTACCATTTCTTACACATACAAATAAATGACATGATTAGTTATGCAATTAAAATAGTTAAATAACTCACAACAAGCAAGAAATTATTCACTTAAACCAATCATTTCTTTCTCATTAAGAGCTATGATCTTTGCCTCTCCCCTGACTTCCCCAGCTGAAGCAGCACTGGGTATGCATTACTATGCAACATCAGGAGGTTTCCCTCATTAAACTTCCAATGACAATAAAGGTAAGATCAGTAGCTGGTTCGCTCATTAATAATGCCCTCTGCATTAATATTTGTGTTTAATGTCAACAATAGCTGATGATTCAGCAGATGACTCCAGCCACACATATTTAGAAAATGGTGGAAGATCAGACCCAAAATAGGACCCGTGTCTCACAGGACTTTAGAAGTAATGCCAGCACCCTGAAAGCACTCAGGACAGAAGCTAACGAGGTTCCTGTAATCCGAATGAAAGATGTAAGGCTGCATTCTGGACTGCCTACCTGAGCAGCTCCCTGTCTACCACAGAGGTAAAAAAAAGCTGCTGATAGTCACAACATTAAAGATACAGAGAAAGAACATCACGCTCTGCTAGAAAGGTTTTGCAGCTACACGAGAACTCCAAAGACCAAATCCACCAAGAGTTAACAAATTAAATTTCTTTTAAGAATTGTGCACTGCCTGTACATACAGAACAGCACATCCGTCATCTCTTTCCAACAGGTTTTCATTCCCTATCAGCCCTGCTCACATATCACAGAGCTTATGGTTTACAAAGCTTATTTTCCATCAGTTCATCTGAATGAATTCCAAAGGGGCAGAAGTGACACTCCTTTTTCCAAGGATGTTTGGAAAATGAAAAAAAAAAAAAAAA
>WHYT01017607.1:104301-124839 GCA_009806455.1 Tetrax tetrax
CATTTCTAACAGCCTCTTAGCCCTATGTGGTCAGTTTGAGCGATTAAGTATTTCTCAATACTACAACTGACGAAGGATCATATCACCCATTTACCTTTGATATGCCCTTTCATTACAATTGTCTTTAAATTAATTTTACCTAGGGAGTTATTAATATCGCCAACAGGGAGGTTAGGGTTTTGTTTGTTTAGGTAACTGACATACACAATCCAGTTAAGCATCATGTTCGTAATGTTCTTACCTCAAGTATGTACTTCTCTAAAGATCTGACGTTCTCCAGAGCCTCTGGATCCTGATGGATGACAACTACTTCTTTCAAAGGATACTGGAAGAGAGAGGGGGCAGGGAACACAACTCAAACTTCTGTCCTTCCAACTGAAAATAAAGAACTTCAGAAACCATCATTTGAAGTATGTTATTGTTGAACTCCATTTGCCATTCCAAAATTCATTATTCCATTTTCCCAGGCTTATGCCAAAGTTACAAAGCTATTGCACATTCCCAAGGTATTGATAAGAGACATTAAAGAGTTCTAACCTTTACTGGAATGGTTTTTCTGTCTCTGATGACTCGTCCAAGCTCAATAACAGACTGCAAACAAGAAACTGCACTTTCAATTTTTTTGTCGATGAGATCCTCCCTAGATTGAAACGGAAACATTATATTGCTTCATTTTCATTGCATCTGTTTGAGCAGATTGAAAACATTTTACTCCCTTCTCTGACAGTTCCTACAAGAGACTCAATTATGCTCTGCTTGGGTCACTTTGAAAAATGAACAAACAGGTTTTATTTCTCTCTTTGTGGAAAAGATGTCGAGGAAATAACTTGCTGAAAACAAATAAAATTGCTATTTTAAAATAATCTTTTGTTAGCACCTCTCACAAGATGGAGATAATGGATTGAGTCATACTACCTATTCTATTAATAGCCAATAAAAAGTAAGATTTACATTAATAATATCATAAGAAGATGCAAAAAGATATTATAAACAAGATACTGATAATTACAATGAAAT
Source organism: Tetrax tetrax (assembly GCA_009806455.1). Taxonomy (NCBI): domain Eukaryota; kingdom Metazoa; phylum Chordata; class Aves; order Otidiformes; family Otididae; genus Tetrax; species Tetrax tetrax. The sequence continues at coordinate 105,319 of WHYT01017607.1, forward strand.
ATATATATATAATGCAACCAACTCACTGGACCTCAAATTATAATATTTTCCTAGACATTCTAGACATTTTAGCTTGATGTTTTAGACAGTCTTGTCGTCTTTCCTGGCTTTATCATTTTGACATCCTTCCATTTTGAGCAAGGCAGGGTTGGGGGGCTTGCCTTCTTTGTGAGATTGGGTTGTTTTGGTTTTTTTTTTTTTGAGTAACCTGACACTCACATCTTGTTTCAAATGTACTAGCAGCCAACATTCCAAAAATGTGGTTTTCTTGACTTCTTGAGTAGCAGCTCCTTTAAAACCGCACAAGCGTGACATCAAGACCAGAGGTACTGGTTCAAAAGTCAGTTGTAAATACACCGAACAAAGTTTCTTGCTGTAATATAGTAGCAAAAATACTGGGATGACAACCAAGCATCCAGTAAGGACTGCTGAGAAAAACAGAACTAGTAAAGCAAAATGTACAACTGAAACACCCCCATCTTCTGCATCAAGGCTTTGACTAAGATGGTGCTACCTATTTTGAAGCTTTTGTTCTTCCAAAAACCAGTCTTTTCAGATGGTCATCGAAAAACACAGAAACATGTAAATCATGAGAGAGAAGATTTTGCTCTCAGAAAGATTCATGGTACAACGTGGCAGTATTTCAGTATTACTTAGCAACATTGTGGAGCCACAAAATGAGAACAGCATTCACAGATGTCATGCACATCCACAAAATTTAATGCAACCAAACTGTTCAGACACTAAGCAACCAAGTAATACCTCAGTAGGGTTTGTAACACAGGTACTGAGTCAAGTTCAGCTGTGACAGTGGCCAAGTCCCTTAACTTTATCAGTACATCCCCATCATATTGTTAAAGTAGTATTTCCTGTAACTGCATCAAAAAAATGTCTCTGATAGTATTGTCCTCAAGCAGTCATACAAAAAATATTCAAAGAAAAATGCAATTATGCGTGTAGCTACTCAAGGTGAAACCAACAACAATTCAGTTCTGAAAATGTGTCTTTTTATCTGATAAAGGGAGCAACTGATACATAGGGGAATCGGTAAATTACACAAACCAGTAGCAGACAAAAATCCAAACAAAGTAGAAGACAGAGGAAAGCTGTGCAAGCCACTCCAATACCTCATATGCTTGCATGATGCAGCAGCAAGTCAGTTAGCACTAACAGGAATAAAACCTAAGCCACCCTTAAACACTCAAGCTATACCCATGCCTGAACTGAGTTCCTGCAAATAGCTCACTCTCCTTCCATCACTGCATTCTACAGGAGCTCAGAGCCAGTTCTGCTAGCTCACTGCTGAGTTTTGTGTTCTTTGATTATATATTCTTCACAGCACTTTCCCAGGGAACAGAAAATCAGCACCATCATTATGGCAATCTCAAACTCCTTGTTGCAGTAACTCTCACTATTAAAGCTATCAGAAAGAACATACATCTTCCTCAGAGGACAGAGTATCCATAAAAACCACCATTACTGCAAGGTTTAGATTTTTAAACCAGCACATAAAGTATCAAGGTCAGCTCCCTTGCCCTTGGGGGTTTTTAAACTGAGTTGCAACGCAAAAGGAAAGTTGGCTTCTCTTGCATTCAGGGACTAACAGCAGAGTGCAATGCAGGCACTAACTTAATTCACTAACGAAGCATCACGGTACTAATGAACAACTGGTTACTGTAATACTAGTGTCTCCTTTGGCTGCAAAAAGAAAACCAGCAAAACAAACCACCCAAACCAAAACAACTTCAGTTGTCAAGCTCTGTCTGGGTTGGGTTGATGCATATGGCCAGTGCAACCATCATGGACCAAAACCTTTTTGAGACACACTAGCACTTACAAAAAAACCTCACCCATCAGCATCCAAAGAAATGATCAGTCTGGAAAGCTCTCTCTCATATGATGTATCCTCTTATAAGGAAGTGGCAAGCTCTGGACTATGGTCTGAATTCTTGCTCTGAAGCCAAAAGAACTCATTCTGTTGGCTCCGTATGTGGCCCACACAACACAATAATTTCAATCCATGTGGGATCTGGCATCAGCATTCACTAAGCAAGGCCTGGAGACGGGAGGATGCACATGTTCTTGCAAACGTAGAACTCACAGGAAAGCTTTATAATCCTTTTGGACCCTTCAGAGGTAGGCCTTAGAGCTTCTAGTCAGTGCACGTTTTGAAGAGCAAAAAGGATATTCCTTGCCCACCATAAGAAGAAAACATTATGAGCTGGGAACACGCATGCCTGTTTTCATTCCGATCTACAATCCTTTAACCCAGCACAAGTTCTACTGCCTAAACATGGAGGGGGAAAAGAAAATTCCCAGCTAACAGAGTGGTGTGTGAAGAAGTGTACTGCTAGTGAAATGTTCTCCTATATCACAGGGACTTAATCAGAGCTTAATCAAAACTTAAACTTTTTGCTTACAGAAAACAATGTGTTAACTTTCATCCTAAAATTCTTCCTGAGGCAAAGGAATATTCACATTAAAGCAGTTTCTTCTCTTGTTACATAAAACAGTTTTAAATACAAGTAAGTGAAGGAACAGTGTTCTGTGAAAAGAAAAAAAAAAACCCAACAAAAAACCACAAAACCAAACCACCACGAACCAACCAAAACCCCAGACTGCATTTTGCCGCGTATCAGCTGTCTCTTACCTCACTTGGGGAAGCATGAGGTAGTGGATGCTTTCAGCATTCTTTTCCTGAACTGAGGCTGGATCAATAAGTGTCTTCAGATTCTGGTACATCAGCTCAGTGATAAATGGAGTATATGGTGCCTGGAATGATGCGTTCAATCATCACCTTTTCTTTATTATTTGTATATGATGAATCTGTAATACTTACGAATTGTATAAGGATAGTTCAGCAAAAGCTACCCTTACACAGTGTCTTTAGTGCAGAACTGTGATGCTATTCAAAATGCAGAGTGAAATACCTGATGAAATTGCTAATACTTAGTCACCGCCTTACGATATTTACATGTTACTTTTGGGCATCAGATAAGAAATCATGTCTTTTCATCAGCCAGGTGATATTTGCCTTCTTTATAGCAGCATGAGGCAGATAGGCAAATAAAAGGCGGAGGTGGAAAACAAACTGTGCTACACAAATCAGTAGCAATGTTTCTTCTCCCCATGTGTTTGGCCTCTGTATCCCCAGTTTCTATGGCCAACTTAGACACAAAGATGCACGCTTTTAGACTAACTACAGTTAAAAAGTCAAATAGCTACAGTGGGCTGCAATTTCCTTACCATAAGTCTGCACATGGAGAACAAAACACTAAACAAGGTTTCCAAGGCCATAATGCAGTCTTCAGTCCCATTCTCACCCTATTTGAAGAATTCACCAAGAAAAAACAAACAACTGCCATTTTAGGATCAGTAAGCGCACTTCAATAAACGCCAAAAATGTCCCATGTTAATGCAATAAACTGGTTTTCCAAACTGTATTCATTTTTCTCCATCTCATTCAGCTAGTGAAACAGAATTACTGGACATGTTTGGTTTTCCTCGTAAAGCAAAGAGGAGGAAAACACCGTTAACCTCTCATTCCCACCATCAAGGACAAACTGATACAATTTAAAATGCAGCATAAAGATCTTGGGTAACACCACGTAGTTGCTATGCATTAAATTAGCAGAGTACTAGGATTTTGTTTATAGTACAAGACTGTAGAAGTAGATACGTACCTTTAGTCTTCTGCGATTCATTCTAACATACCAGTTGGTCAGAATATCAACGAACTTCACTAATCGAGGGACTACAGTGTACAGCCTGTAAGCTAGAAGGAAAAAAATATTTACTCTAGCTAATATTTGCCCTCTGCATCAAGCTCCTCACGTAAAGACACACATTTGTAGCTCCGGTGTTGAACATAAGAGTCGAGTAGAAGCACGTATGTTAGTAAGATCAAAAAAGTCATTAGACATACAATTGCGTTAAAACCATATTTTAAAATTGCACATGTCATCAATTCTCAGGCTTCAAGACAAACACATCTATCACCAAATTGCTTCCCTAATCCTACACAAACACGCATTATGGAAGCCTTATGCTTTTATCTGCCTCGTAAAGAGGATAGGGATAAGAGACTATTAATTGCAAAGGATCTGGCAAATGCCAGATTTGCACATGCTGCAAATACAGCCAAGTCACCAGAAGTTTAACAAAAATTGTTGTAGAATCATACAATAAAGTTTTATTAATTACTGCCAACATTTTTTTTTTGTTCGCCAGATTTAAAATGAGACACCCATTTCAATCAATTCTCCCCGAATTAATGGCATTTTTTTTTTAGGAACACAGTAGGCTAAAAGAATGTAAAGTAACAGCAAGCCTGAAGAGGTAAGATAAACATAGCTGTATTTTCAAGTTCTGTATAACTTAAAAGCATGGAGGACTGCCAACGCGAAGAACAATGTCATCACTGCCCAACTGGGAAAACACATTTCAGTTGCTCATGAGAGAATTGGGGGGGTGGGGATGGTGTGGATTCTGTTTTCTAAGGAAAAACTTGTATATAACTTCTCTAAAAGCAAAGAGCTTTTTCATCTCTGTTCTCAATTGGTGTTATTAATCAAGCAGCTACTGAATAAAATGGGTCTTTGCTTTAAAAGCTCCACTACACTTTTTGTTGCATTTTCTAAATGAGAAGTGTTTTTAAAGGCAGAGTACTGGTATTTAAACCTAAAAAGGAAATGCTCAGAAGATTCTTTCCATGGTGGGGAAGACTTAAATTCAGGTGTGAATTTGTATTCCTTAAAAAAAAAAAAAATAAATCTCAGCTCTCTTCTAGCTATGCATTATCTAGTTCGGAGACTGGTTAAAAACAAACAAAAACTACCCTTCTGGCACAGTATATCTTTAACAAGACATTCAATTTAGCCTGGAAAGATGCATTTCTCTCCTCAATAGCTGTAATCCCAGTTCATAAACCAAGCTGTGAAATCTTATTTTTCATGGCCCAAGAAAAAGGCGTGCATGTACATGGGAACGTTTGTACACACACATGCACAGACACACACACTTTGTTTAATGTCAGTCATCAGGAGAAAAGTTGTTTTGTAAAATAATTTCTTGTATTGGGCACTTAAGTAGTACGGAATTTTAATCACCTTTAAAACACAAAGTATTGTTTGCCCTATTACTTTCCATAACACCTTTCCAATATCTTACTACTTGCCCTGTTTAGCAGAGTCCAAATCCCATAAGTTTCCATCATAAAAAAAAAAAAATTAAGTTTAGTAGAGAAACTATACTACCAGCCAATAGCTAATAATTCATTAGCACGTTGTTATCAAAGTGTAGCTAAGTCCGTTACACCAGCTGCTGCTGGCACACACCTCGCAGCCCTTTGGAAGAGAGCGTGTCTACAGCTCCAGTTTTGGGCACCTATTAAACCAGAGACAACATGCAACAGCAGAAATCCTCTTACAAACACACACGCGGATGGTTTCCACACATTTAACTTTTGCCAGTTTTCCATGAATAACTGACGCGCCACTGCTTTCTGATACGTGTTGTCTCCTTTTCTCCAATCACACATGTTCTAGGAAGGCCAAAGCTCCCCCAAGTCAGAATTAGCAGAGGGTTGTTAGACCTTTCTGGAGTTTTTCTAGGCTCTCTAAAGCATCCCAAAGTCAGAGTGTGCACCAGTGTGTTCCCCTTCCCATCCTCAGTCTATTCAAGTGAGGTCAATACTAAACCGACCCAGATTCCGTGGAGGCTGAAATACTGCTGGCTATTTAAGCTCCTACTAGAAACGTACATTTTATTTAATGGAAACATTTTTCTAGAGGCAGGCAGTCAGTGTAAAATTTAGCTCCACTATAAAATACACTTGATTAAATGGAAGAAGCTATGCTCAACTGCAACATTTTTCTGGCTAACGGTGTCTCCTTGCCATTTAGAGTTTCAAGCCTGGATGTTCTTACACACCATCACAAACACAGCTGCAGGAACAGCACGTTACAGTGCACACCGGGCCACTTCTGTTACAGACAGTGCCCAAATGTCACCTCAGCACCACTGCCTCAGCTGCATTGTAAACGTGGCAGAGAAAATATTTCTTTTTTTATCTCATCTTGCAGGTAACAGTGTTATATAGCATTAGTTTATGAATGCAATCATTTTTGCTCACATCATGGCACATCCACAACAGCTTCAGCATGTTTATTATTTTTTGTATTTTTATGATTATTTTCAAAAGTTTGGGTTCTGAAATGAAGCTTGTGTAGTGTATTTATCTAATTTACCTAGCATTTGAGGTTATCAGTCACCATTATAATCTTCCCTTGCCTCTTCCTGACATTCTTCCTACTTCAAGTTGTATGAAATAGAAGAATCTTTAAAAAAAAAAAACACCTAGGTTTTTTTTTAAAAAAGATTAGGACAAAAGTATCATGTTGCAGCACACACTTACTGCATCTCATTAATATCTGTCTGACTGAATTCAGAGTATATGCAGAAAAATAAATTGAAGAGTTCTGTTTAGTAATCACTCCCAAACGAGATGTGTCACTCATTTAATGAGCACATCATGTTATCTTCATTTAACACAAGACAATAGCATTTAATACCAACACTACAGTCTTGAAAGTCTCTACATTTTCATTCTCCAACACAAATATTCTTCTCCTGCTTGGAAGGATCTTCTTGCTTTGTGAAAACGTCAGCTGACACATCTGTCCCTCTAATAGCTTCATCTTCCTCTTAGAAATCCAGAGCAGAGAATTCAAGTTTCTACCCCCATGCTCATCTTCCTGGAAATACGATTTCTGTTTAAACTGCGCATTAAGCTAAGATCCCAGGTACACATTCACAAATGAATTTTCCACTGTCCCTCGAAGTATTTTCCTTAACACACACCACCGTCAAACTTCAAAGACAAAACTTCTAAGAACAACCCACATTTTTGTCACCAACAGACAGTTTTTTCTCATATTCCTGGTTTTGGTAGCTTGAGGGTTCTTTCAAGCTTTAGTCACGTGTTTCTTAGATGACTTCACTTGAATTTGTAATGACCAAAATGACCTGCTTCAGCAAGATAAAGTCATCTGACTAGTCTTGCTGAGAGTGAACACCATGTCAGTCTAAGAGGAAGGAATACAACAGATGACTGAAGCAGAGGACAACTGTCCTGTGTCCTCATAAACTCAGATCTGGTATTTAGCTGTTTCCTCATTATCTATTATCCCACTAATACCTTCCTTCTTCCAAGCCCAAGCCTGTGGGAGGCTTCAAAAAATTCTACTGAGGGCAACTTAAGATCATGGGGGGGGCTGTTTGTTTATGCATAAACATGAACTGCAATGGCAAAAGCCACCTTCTTACCAATATCTACTTTTCTAGAGCTTTTAAAGGCACCAAAACCTCTTCAAGTCTCATCAGGACTTTATCTGCAGGTCTGTAAGCTTACTGGAGCAGACCAGCTACTTCGGGGGGCCCTTGCAGCACCTTCTCTTGGCAATTAATATTGTCTTAATATAACATGAGCATTGAGATGTACAGGATGACGAAGACCACCACGTGCAGGAAGAAAAACCAGGCGAGTACCTTCTTACAGCTATGCAATATCCTAATGCTATTCCATTCTGCGGCACACATTCCCAATAAGATTACAAAGAAAACTTCTCCATGGAATTCTGCAAGTGAAAATTTATTCCCCATGCTCATGTACCTCTCAAAATTATTTTCTTCAGCTGACTTGAGCACCGCCAGCTTTCTCCTTTTTTACAGCTTCCCCAGTTTTATTTCATTTCCTTTTCATTGCTGTCTTTCAGTTATTATTACAATATTATTAATTGTTCCAAGCGCTCCAGAAGATGTTGTTACAGCAACAAGCTACATCACTGATCTCATAGGATTAGCCGTGACAAAAAATGCCTCATCACTTTTTGAAATCTCATGAATAAGTATCGCAAAATCTGTATTAATACCCATGAAAGCAGCATGCCATGTATTATGGTAGCTAGTTAAATATTTCCTTCCTTTTACCTGAACTGTAAGTCTCACATGGAATCAGGAAACCTCTGGATGAAATGGCTAGGTCTCTAATCAGAAATTGAACACCCATACACACACACGACCAACCATGTGCCTACCTGCCATTTCAGCTTTGAAGAACTGAATGAGTGACTGGGTGAAAGAAAGAATCCATTTATCCATTATGTTATTGCTCTCCTTCACTGTGTTTTCGTTGTACAGGAATTCCCTTCCCTCATCCTATCACGAACACAGAAACACAAAGCACATTTCCAAGTTATAAAGATATATATTCAAGCCTCTATATCAAACCACCTGTCAGCCACCAGTGTTTTGTCACCTTCGCTGTGTTACACTGGTTTCCTAAGAGAGAACATTACATTCCAGAAACATGTATGTAAGAGAAAAGCTTAAGGAAATTTTTTTTTTTAAGAGCATATAACAATTTCAACAGATGAAAACATAGAAGAGAGCAACAATCCCAACTGAAAAAAACTGGTGGAATGTTTAGGCATCCAACATGCAAACAGTGCATTTTGTTGCTTTCCAGAATACTGATGCTTGCACCCATCGGAAAAACTTCGTAACACTTTGCTGATTCTGTAGGGCACTGCAAGCAAGACCACAGGTAAGCACACTTGTCAGTGCCTCCAGTTTGACTCTTCCCCATGTGAACGTCCTTATGACTGATTGAAAACAGGGGGCTTGTTTATTTTTCAGATTTACGAACAGTATTTAACATCTGGTTTTAAGAGTCTTTGGACTTCCCCTTCCCTCAGCGTCCAGATGAAAAATCTGTTTGGATTATTCAAGCCAGTAATTATGCATCCACTTACATAGTATAAAGGAGAAGATTCCTAGGAAACAAATGCATCTGCACACTCAGAAGTGCAGCAAAGTGACCAGCGTGAGGTCAGCAATCATTTAACCAACTACAATTACTGTGGTAATTAGAGGAAGCATAAAATTATGATTAGACTTCATCCGGGACACTGGGATTGCAGTCTCTCTCTTGCAGGAGGCAGAACACAATTAAGAAGTTGTTTAAGCCTGTGCATGAAATATAACGTAAGCACTACCACCTCCCATAGCACGTTCTTTTGCCTAATATGGCGCGTAGGAATGGTTTCACTGTCTATTTGGAAAGAAAAATTACATCTGCTGAATTACCAAAACTATCTGCTTAAGCACCTGCATTTTTCACAGTGGTCTTCCATCCCCAGTTTGGCTGCTCTTGCAAGATTTAATAAGATCACAGCAAAAAGTCGTAAAGCACACTTTAGATGATTCAAAGGTCAAACAGGAAAAATTGAAGTATATTTCTGGGGCAATGTTTAGGTTTGTCTGATGAACGCTGTCTAGGGATCCCAAGAAAAGATTTGTTAAATATTAGGATCTGAACTTACCAGACTGTCTTCCCAAAAGGGTTGTTAAAAAGATAAAACCATTTATTTAAGTCAGCTATTTACTGTACTGTTTACTGAAATCAGCTGCATTTACTGCTTCAAATGGCAGTTCTCCAAAGTGATGAGGCTGCTGCTGTACGAGGTTTGAACTGCTTTGCTTAGTTCCCACTTTCCCTTAAAACTCTGCACCAACAAGTCTAACCTTCTATCCTTAATCTCAGCTGAAAGATTAAAATGAGTTTCAAAGGAAGCTATACAATATAGACATAAAATCTTCAATTTAAATGAAAAATTACTACAAGAAAATAATTTTAATCTTGCTTTCATTCTGAAAGTGTAGAAGCTCGTGTCACTCATCCGGATCCTGTATTTTCAGTAGATTTCAAATGTAATCTACAAGTCTAAAGCATTAATGCACGATTTACCTTTCCATTCTGTTTCTTAATCTTTTTTTTTCCTAAGTTGTATTTAAATTTAACTTTAAAAAAAAAAAATCAACTGTCATGTTATAGAAGGCAATCTTCTTGCGGTGGCTAATGTATTCAGTATCAAATATTCCCAATTTAAACACTTTTATGCAGATTCATAATTAAAGTTACAGTAAATGAGTTAGCTCAAGAAATTGACAGAGCAGCCGCTACTGAAAATAACTGTCTTTCCATGACTTATTTGCAGTTCTATTTGTGTTAAATCTCTATGCTATTAAGCAATGCTCCCAGTGCGGAGAAACTTGCGGTCCAGATGGCGTCCCCCGACAGCGTCCTCCCTGCCATGTAGCCGTGCCTGCCTACGAGACATGGGGTAAGAACAGAGGAAAAGCCACCGCAGCACTCACGGCAGTATTGGTGACACCGCCTGCCTTCAGGCTACCGCACAAACACCGCTAAGACGACGGCTAGATAAACCAACAACGCTTAGTATGGACACTTCAGAAGGATTCCCTCAAGCACGTGTGGTACCGGGCTTTTAACTGGTGTTCCCAGCAAGGTGACTAGGAACAGACAATGGCTTACTATGTATGAACCCCACAAAGTGGAAGATGTTCTCTGATTCCAAGAGTACGAATGCAAAAGCATTTATCTCAAATACTTGTATTTTATTTATTATCAAGAGCACCCTAATCTAAGAAATGATAGCTATTATGTCTTGACAGCCCCCTATTTTCCACTCCTCCTTTCTATATAATAACGTTTGGTCAGAAAGATAAAGATGCAAGATGATTAGCTTTAGAAAACAGGGTACAAGCATCAAATAACACAGAAATTAACTGAAAACATGTAACTTTGAAGTCAGTCTTGCATTGAACAAGGAAGTACAGATCAGATGACCTCCAGAGGTCCCTTCTAATCTAAAATTTCTCTACGATGCTAATTCATTTAACAGTGGAAAATGCACAAAGCCTCTTCCATTTTGCTTTTCCATGCCCAAGAGATGCGTACCTTATGTTGCAGGATCTGAACATTCTGAACAAGAAAGCGATATGCATTGTACCAAGGCAGGAAGACATCCTTCAGTATATCCCTTACTCCTTCCTCCTTAAATCTCAGATTCTCTGCTCTTACCACAGGAGAGTTGATCAAGTATAACCTGCAAAATAAGAACACAATACTTAAAAGCTTAAAATGCATATAGTGATAGAAATGCACCTAAATGTACAGTAAACCCTAGAGAGCTGCATAGCAAGACAAAGATACTCAAGGGAGCAGTTTCACACTAAGAACTTTAAGGAAAACAGTATTGTAAGCACATAACATATTCAACATACAACGATTTACTTACCAGTGCTACAGGATTCTTTTTATGATACTTAAGTATTCTTTTTTACTCTGGAAGTTAATTGAAGCAATAACACACGCTCTGATGCTATCACAGTATAAAACAAGCAGTGGATGCATGGAATTAGTTTTCACCTTTAGAATGGCACCTATTGTTTTGGTGATATTTTGAATTTCTTAACAATGACACAGTATCTTTCTACTCAATCTAGTTAGTTTCCTCAGTTCTAAAAAGCTTTGAGCCCATTGCAAATACAGAACTAAGGAGCGAGGCAAAACTCACAAATCAAAGTAAAAGAGCAGAAATTCACATTGTCAAGAAAAACAGCCCCAAAGGAGGCAAAGGATGAACCTCCTACCAATACAGATGTGTCTCAGCTCCAGAAACAGCTCCAAAAGAGCAGGACAGAGGATTCAGGTCGCGCTGACTGCTTATTTCAGAAGCAGCCCCTCACAGATTCACGCCTGCCTCAGCCAAGGGAGTTCACCTGTACATAAAATCCACCCTCTCCAGGGATATCCTGCTCAAGTCTGTCTCTCCCAAGCTACCAGTTCCTCATTTCAGAGACAGACTCATCTCCCAGCTTCCTCTCTAGCTGCATGTTTGCAAAAAATCATCTTCATACTTTAGCCCATCTTGTTCCCTAAACAAATATTCTGTCTATGGAGATAAACTGGTATTATTAAGTTAACTCAAAAAGAAATCATGTCTTACTCCTGTAAGAACTTGAATACAAACGTGATTTAGTTACACTTCATTTAATTTTCCAAACATGAAACAAACCAAGCATATTTTTTTTATTTTAAAGCCTGTAGCATTTCTCAATAGAAATTTATTAACTCATTTTCTCACATTTTATCAACTTTAAAAATCGTTACTCTAAACTAATATATCTTTACAGGCACTTCCTTTAGGAGGCTTTAAAATCTTACTGGGGTTTGACACAGCACATTCAAGAATAGTAGACTATAAATTCTTCAGGAGACAGCTTCTTGCATAAAAATGAATACATAAACATAGAGCTGCCAGAGTAAACAGACAGTCATGCAGCATAGAAATGGGCATTTTCAGAACTGTATTGAAAAAAACCCAAGTATTTTTAAACATGATATCTGAATTTAAATTAAAAAATTACAAAAGTACAGAAACATTAAGCATGATAATGAATTAAGTCCTTAAATGAAACATGAATTTATAAGAATATATTTAAACCAAACCTCTCATCACATTTTTTATGTGCTTATCAGTCATTATTTATTTCAAAGGCCAAATATAACTTTGCTCTGATTATAAGAGCTAGGCTGGCATAGGGTATACCAGGATACTCCAAGGCCTTTTACCAGGTTGTGACCTACCTAGAATAACGACCACTTCAAATTGCCACCACTGTTTTTCTCCTGAGGCAGCAACAATGCAAACCAATCAGAACTACACAGTATCCACTAAACTGCTCTTTTGCACCCACCTCAGCAGCAGTCGCTGCAGAATCTATCAGAAGTCTTCTTAAAGTAGCTCTTACGATGAGAAATTAAAGAAAAACTAGCTCTCTAAGGCTACAGTTTTGTCTGGGTTTTTTTAACCTAGCAGCCTACACTGCCTTACCACATGTGACTGTTAAAAGAATACTCATTTCCTGAACCACTCCAATGCAAAGATACTTACAGCTGTTATACAGACAGAGAAGTAAGGCACCAGAGAGTTCTACCAATGTAGTTACATCTAGCGTGACACTGAGCAGAAAATAAAACCTTCCTCAAAGCAAGCCAGTGTTACCAAGTTTTCTAATGATGAGAAACCATAAAGTGACCTCCCTTTCATCTCTCTAAATCAGTGGTCTCTGGCATTATGTTATTTCCTCTTCATTTTAAGATCTGACTGAGAGGAGAACGTAATACATCACTTAACAGCAATACTTACCTCAGGATATATGAAAGCAAAAGGCTTGCAAATATTATGACCAATAAATTCTCTTTCTGACATACTTCAACTTTGACACCTATCCAACCCAACACACAGGTCTTAGGAATATTGAAATATAACTGGTTTTCACAATTCTTACAGATTTCACAGAGGGTTCAAGTTTCAGCAAGCCTGAAGTTGGGCTGTTAAATTTACTGTGCTGTTATTTCTTCTGTTTGCCCTTTCCATTCACTTCCATAGTCAATTAAACAACTTACACATACGGTTTTCTGCTGATCTATTTATCAAGCTACTGCTGAGGATACTACAAAACTGTAGTTAAAAGGAAAAAAAAAAAAAAACACCAAAAAAACCACACATGTATGTTCTGCAAAAGCCAAAGTAAGTCTGCAGGGAAACAGTGCCAAGGAAAACAAAAATCTCTGTTGTAGCTTTTTCTATAAACAGAATACATCAAGTGCTTCAGTGAATAAGTGGAGACAACTGAATTGCAGAGCTCCTTCCATAAATGAATCTAGTCTGCAATACTTTTAATCTCTGTGTGGGTGTATGTATAAATAAATGTGACATTAAAGAATGAGTACAGAGAAAAAAATGAATTAGCTTTTTAGAAATATAAAAACCATGAATAATGGATGTGTAACTTCTGGTGTTTGAGATTTTCGGTTTTGTTTTATTAAAAGGCTTTTTTTTTTTTTTTTTAACTGAAACATCATCTCTGATTTTAAAATCTCCAACACGCGTAATTCCAATCCTTTTCACTCATACTGTTTCAGCTACCAATTCACTGATATTCTGCTAATACACCTTGATTATTTGTAAAGAACAACCTAGATCAGATTTAAGAAATCCACCCAACTCTCCATTGTAAACACACATGGGAAGATAATATATTAGGTCTTTTAAATGCTAAAGCTTGAAACAACCCAACGTGTGTGACAGTGCGAGGTTTTCCTGTGGACAGCAAGAATGACAGGACTCTTGAGATGTGTGTAAGAAGTGTACTCACGCAGTTACTGAAGTCTCTTTATTGCACCTTTACCCCAAGGTACCACTTCACAAGTGTAGTTAGGGCATCTAGCCGAAGCCCCAGCAACTGCATAATTCTGTTTACACGTTTGTATCATTTTAATGAAACCGTTGAACTTTGTTTTATCTCTGTTTGACCAGGACAATTTATATAGACGCATTAGGCTGCTGCACTTCTGCTTTTCTGGTTTCACTACCATTAGTAGACACCGTATACTTTCATCAAGAGAAAAGAAATGCTTTCTCTTTAGAAAATGCAATGTATAAGCAGCAAACAAACATTTCTGTGCATTATACAGTAATCCTTCCCTAAAACAATGACTTAATGGTAAACTAATAGTATTGTTCTCAAACATTTTATTCAAATTTTCGCTATGTTAACTCAGATGATTCGCCGCAACAGCAGACAGTGCCAGCTCTAGTGGAAGCTTTCTGTGCAAACTGGACACACATTTTCTGACAAAAGGTCTCCAGTCAGCACATCACCTTCGGTTGTTACCAACCTTGAAGGAGATAAGACAAGGGTATAGAAAGTCCAGGCACCGTGACTATTGCCAGTTCTTTTCAGTAATCCACTCTTTCAGCTATTTGGCTGCCATAGGAGTCTAGAAGTTTCTAAAATGAACTTCCTTCCTACTGCTAATTGTCAAAAACCCATAAGCAGCCCTTCTGGTACGTCTGCTATGAACAGAGAGCTAATACATCAGTTGTACATTAATTAAAGAAATCCTACCTTAGTGCATCAGCTCCATAACTATTTACAATACTCATTGGATCAGGATAATTCTTCTTCCTTTTGCTCATTTTTTGGCCATCACTAGAAAATAGAAGGTAGGTATAAATTTCCAGAATTCTCATAATAAATGGATAAAGAAAAAAGGCCCTTCAAATTCAGCTTCATTTTTCAGTCCTACTATGTTCTTCGTAGCATAGACATAACCATATATTAGCACATCATTTCAGTATGACTGCAGAACCCTCGAGAACACCTAAAAAAAAACCAAAAAAAACCCAAGAGGCTCCCAAGGTATAAACCCAAGCAGAAAAATCTGTCTTTCCCAGGAAAAAAAAAAAAGGAGAAGATCGCTTGCTTTGAATCAAACCCTCCAGCCTACTGCAAAGGTAGATTTGAAAACAAAGGGAAACAAATATAATCAACTTATTTAAAATTATATCTAAAGCTACAGTTATAATCCCCTTTACTCTGCATAGCAAGTAAGATTTATTTCCTGTTCTTTCCTGTTCTGACTTGTTCCTGATTTCCTCTCTTTAGGAAGGACTAAACCTGCTGGAAAGAACCAAGTGCAACAGATAGCTGGGATACATGGACCTCACACTCAGGTGCCTCTTACCTCCTGCAACATTGGTATTGCTCTGACAAGTCTGAACAGCTCCGAAGGCCATTTTGGATTTAATTTACAATGCACAGGGTCTTATCTGAAGTATTCTTTGACTAAAAATCTGTTCAGGAAATAACTGACTGACATACCAACCTGGCAAGAACGAGGCCATTCACAATTACATTCTTGAAAGGAGGCTTTCCAAAAAGAGCTGTGGACAATACCAGCAAAGTGTAGAACCTGAAACAAGAGACAACATAAACATGATTTTCTAAAGACGCCAAGCTGAAGTCTGCATGTCCTTCATTAGAAAAGACAGTATTCTATTCCTTACATTGTTTTATTCTAACAAAGTTAAATTTTAAGCATGTGGAACACTTATGTGGCAAAGACTCAGAAGAAGAGCTTATTGTAAGTAGACCTTTTTCCTCTCTGTAGCATATCGTGCTGTTTTCTCAGCTGTGATCTACCAGTCCAAAAAGGTTGAAAAACTGTCATTTGTAAGCATTAGGAAGGTCGTGAAGAAGAGAATTGTAGCCTTTTCTCCTTTCAAACAGAAAGGAGAATTCTGTCTCCCTGACCAACCTCCCTGTTTGCTCACTGTAAACCTCGGAGCCCACAATCAGTCAGGAACAAACAGGGCAGGCAACACCGGCACGCGTTGAGTGCGTGAGTGCGTCTGTTCACCCGAGCAGAAAACAGAACAGTTACTACTGGGAGCACAAAAGCAAGTCACCAATAGTGAGCAGAGCCTCCTTCCAATTACTCAAACTCAACTGGTTAAGCTGGCCATCACTACAAAATACGAGACAGAGGTGTTCCCCACAACAAATGGCAGGAGTGGGTCTTCCCTCCTCCATGCGATGTGTTTACAACAACTCTAAGTTACCTAAGACACTTAAGAAGTCAGTGCTGAAGCAAGCATGGACACCTACTGTTCAATAGGTTGATGTATGATTATACCCAAGAAATTAAACGGAGGTGCAAAATGACGTGGTAATTTCATAGTAAGGAGTCAAAACCCCCACCAAAGGAGGTATCTGCAGCCTTCTGTATCTGCACCACTGGTAACTTTAAAGTAAATAACTGGAGAGCGGGCGACAGCTTTCCTGGTTAAAAGTGAGTAGCACACTGACAATTGCTTAGCAACCTTAAAAGAGCAGATGATTATACAAAAGCTAATTGATTTAGAATAAGGCATAGGAGGTTATGCCTCAGAACTATGCATTTGCATGAAGATTTTTTAGAGAAACACATTAGTGAAAAAAAAAAGAAAAAAGTCCATCTGTATATTTCAAAGTAGTTTTTATCTAAAAGCCGCCTACGACTGCAAAAGCATTGTTCTGACGCCCGAGGGTCCAAAGCTCTGCAGGGCTGCTGTGCGCACTACTGCATTTATTAAGTGGCTTCCACGACAGCTCCGGTGGTTCTCTCTCAGACAGGCTTTAAACTTTCAAAATCACCTCAACTCAAATTCTCTTTATTAAATTGCATTGTAATTTCATTAATTTTATCCAGCACTCCTCCACCTGCACACAAACACATGCACTTAAAATCCCTATCTTCCTCATTTTCAGTGGTCTTAAGAAAATGCCTAAACACAAACATCTGAGATCAACTCCGATCAACTCCTCAAGCCTACAAGACTGTTCATTACAAACAGAACGGTGTTTCTAACTTAGTGCAAAGGTACTGACACTGACAAACTCCCATCACTTTCTGCAAACTGGTAGCAAATTCTCATACAGATGTAGGTGCATTTGCAATTAAAAAGAACAAAGCAGGACCAACTAGAAGAGATTTCAATGCAGTGTGTATTAGCAAAATTGTGCAGATGGACCATGGGTACTGAAAAAAATACATCCAAGAACTTTTCACAAATTTTATGTTACTTGCATTGTCAAACCCAATGGCCTCATCAATGAGGCACCTTAGCTGATGACAGTCACAAGACTATCCAAGATCTGGTGATCCACCAGTTTACATGCCATTCTGACGTAACTCTTCTCATTCCTTGTCAGATTATCCTTTTAAAAAAATCATCTCTTGATTTCCTTATCAAATGTCAGTCTGCTTCTACTTATGTCCTTGCAGATGTATAGTTGTCAGCCAAAACAATAAACAACCTTAACATCACAGAGATAGAAGTCCCCTTCGCTCCTCTTCCACTACCCCCAAAAGAATCATGGAATGGTTTGGGTGGGAAGGGACCATTAAAGCCCACCCAGTCCAACCCCCTGCCAGGAGCAGGGACATCTCCAACCACATCAGGTTGCTCAGAGCCCCGGCCAACCTGGCCTGGAATACTTCCATTCAAGGGAAAAAAAAAGCATTGCCTCCTTGTGTTATCCTTTCTTTATCAACAGTTGGCAAATTCATCATCCTGTGACGCATGCCAAAACACTCCAGCTGTGAATACCCTGGAGGCCATCACATTCTGACCATGACCATAAATCTTGTTGCATCTTTCTGTATACAAGCAGAGATAGAGCATTTCCTACTAATCCATCTGGACTGCCAGTCTCGCAACCCAACTACTGCAAGATTTTTTTCCTCTGGCCTTAAATATAATTCAGTTCTCATATCCATGCAGAAAGTCATCAAAAAGATCACTCTCCTAGCTCATCACCTTGGTGACATTAATTTTCCCCTTGCCTCCCTTGACTTTTTCTCCTTCTGCGCTGAGTAAAACAGAAGCCACCAGACCCCCACCTCCTGAGCCTTTCACCACCTACCAGTCCTCACTTCACATCAGCTGCAGTCTCTGACCTCAACACAAAACCAATCTTCATTCTCAGTCTTAACACTTCATTCAGAATGCTTCAAATAAAAAAAAAAAAAAATTAAAAAAAAAAAAAATCACATAATATGCTCTTCACACTTCAGAACTCAGGGGTTTGTTGTCCACTGGGGCCTATTATGATATAGCACTGTAACACTAGCAGAAAGGTAAGTGCGTCTTCTCTTCAAAAAATCCTCATTTTTTCCAAGGCTTAGGAAAAGGTCACTAAAAGCTTAACAGTTTTAGAATGAGAACCCTTCTTAAGAGCAGTCTGAGACAGCTTTACCTCGTACTCAAAAAGCCCACCACCTCTCACCTTAATTCTGTCTTTCACAAAAAAACCCCGAAAACTCTTCTGCAAAGCAGAGCACTAGCTGATACTAAAGCACCAGCTTAGTAACAGACGCAGCGCTGTGGGAAAGGTACAAGCGTAACGTATTGTGTCCAAGTGTTCTGCCATCCCGGCCACGAAGAGGTGAGAGACTGGGGTCTGGTGATGACTGACAAGGAACTCCTATGCTGATGTTAAAAGCAATCGACTCCAGATTGGAAGGTGAAAGCCTCCGTTTGCACGTTGCCTGCAGTACACAGCACCGGTGTGCGGGCTCAAACCGGAGCCCAGCGGGTGTACGGCCATAACCGCAGCCATTAGCGCCAGCTCGGACTTCTCTTGTTACTTTTCCAGGGCCAATCTTCAGTTCCGTGTACTAAGGCCAGGGAAAGAAACTGCTTATTCACAGGTTATATTTACTATTTAAAAAAGAAAAGAAAGTTATAAACCAGAAACATGGTAGTTGGCAGATCTGGGTGTTGCACTGCACTGAAGTTTAGAATAATATCATACTATAAAAAGGCCAACTTGTGTAAAAACTACAAATGCATTCTTTAATGGCACCAGAGAGCTTCACTGGAGGCTCTTTTCTGTACGCTGGCTATTTAGAGCTAGCTGTGAAGCATCTGTCGTGTCTCCCACACATGCTTCAAAGGATAGCACTAAAAGAAACATTGCAGTAAGCATGTGTGACACATACTAATCTATTGGGACACCCCAATCTCAAATACCTAAACCCTGACACCTAAAATTTATCATTCCTCCTATCCTTTTACTGGAACTGTAACTACCAGAAATAGGTTTTGTATCTGCATACAAATCCCAAACCATTTTTAATTCTGTTGAACTTTCACAATTCAGTAGCTCCCTTGCACAGTGTAAGAATGATTAAATTGCAGAATTTCATTTTTTTTTTCTTTTTTTTTGGCATCTAAATTACAAATCAATGTCCTTTTATCT
>WHYT01017608.1:20021-54479 GCA_009806455.1 Tetrax tetrax
TAAAAAAAAAAAAAAAAAAAAAAAAAAAAAAAGAAGAGGACACACCACTTTGTATTGTTTTTAACTGGAAACTACTGCTTAGTAAAATAAGGCACTTCCTCCTTTAGATCTGTCAACTTTCCTAGATTTTAGTTCAGCTCCATTTTACACAGAGAAGTGATTTCAGCTATGCCGCTTGTGATAGCAGAAGGGATGTTGTTAAGAACTGTTGCTCTCCAAGCATGGATGGCCTCAACAATACCTTCTGGATTGCTTGAACCCAAGTCACACAGTGAATATATGGCTGCCAGTTGCACACCCCAGGGAACACCTGCAAAAAGTTAACACAAATCAGCTTAAAGAAATTTTGATATGCAATACTGTTTTTGGGAAACCTCCATCTAAATAAATTATTAGTTTAAGAACTGGAATTAAAACACATGAACAACTGAGATGTCTAAAACCAGAAAGCAGCAAGATGATGACTCGCATGCAAATTCCATAATCTTATTTTATACTAGCACTTCCTAGGATTGTTGTTTTTTTCCCAGCAGGTTTTCAATATTCAAAGGGCATAAAAGATTTGAGCATTTAGATATTCTACTCTAGTTAATGGTGATCAGACTTCTAAGAAAACAGTCAGGTTTACACAGAGTCTGAAACAGATAGACATATACCACTTACTTGGAAGAACTTGAGATTGCAAGGAACAGAAGCTATACAAGTGATTCAAAACAGCTCACTGACATCAACCAAAGCTTCACTGCAAAATGTACTTCACATCCAGAAAAACTTAGCAATATAAATTTCTCCTGCCCTAATTGCCTTGCTTTGTCTTAGTCAGGAATTTGGACTGTCTTGCAACCCTCTCCCCATACAACAATCTTGCTAGTAGCAAGTTTCAGCACGAGCTGCTGGTAAGTGATTAGCTGCTGATTAGCTGCTGCTAACATATTAGCTATTACTGCTCAAGTTAAGATCACCCTTTAAGTTCTCTGAGGCAGCTGATAGGCTGTTACATGAAGCAGTGTAATTCCAAGGTGGCTGAAACTATCTGAGTTGTTCTCAGTCTCAAACAGAAGGGATACATGCTCTGGAAGAGAAAGGGACTCAAACTGTTTGTACTGTTATGCACTAACATAAAACTGCACAAGCAGGCTGTTTTGGCAAGTGTGTCTCAATTTGTGTATGTTCTGTTTACACTGGCAAAACTTCACATTAGAGATGTTAGATTAAAGTTTGTCTAAATAAACATTACCTTCCTCTTTTGCATGCTGTACAAACAGTCCAATTACAGAACTAATATTCTTCACTGCAGCAAGATATCCTTCCTTTAAACCTATTTGGCCTAATCGACCTGAAAGGAAAAAATGTTACTATGTATCTGACATTCAGACAGTCAACTTGCTAATTTTCAGACTTACTGATTACCTGTTGAAGTGTCAACAGAAAATGCAAATTCTAATTCCAAAAATTACTCATTATTGTTACCATGTTGTCTTGGGAATAACAGTTGTCCTCTGCCTTTTGTGACTAAAGACCCCAAGGGATTTTTTCATCAGACTGATCTAACCCCCTGCAGGTTTACAATTTTTAAGTGCAAAATTCTCAAAGAATCCAGTTGCTGTTTAACAAACAACATTATATAGCCTACATACTGAAAATATCTATTGAAACACAAAGTTTATCTATTTACCTTGAATGCCATCTAGATCCCAAATAAAGGAATGTAACTTAAAACTGCAGGAAAAGGTATTGTGTTGCATGTAAAACCTTATTTTATACATTTTGCTATGAAGCATATGTAGCTACAGATTATTTTATCTTAAATACATAAAACATGTTGGTATTTTTTTCTGTGAAATCAAAGTAACATCTCTCAAAACTTAAGGACAAGCTTTCCACAAACACAAGCTTTCTAACAAACAGAAAATATCTGCATACGATTGTAAAGCTTTGGCTTTTAAGGTGAATTTTTTTTAAGAAAATGTGACAAAAAAAAAAAAATCAAGATCAAAAAAATTGCAAAAATAATTCAATCCACTTTCCAGGCAGGCTGACACTTTCAAAGGGCATACTTACACAAAGCAGAAGTTCAAACAAGAATTTAGATTACTTACCAATTAGCCTGAGTGTCAATGCTACAACACTATCAGGAATGGATTGCGCAGTTTCAGGTCCCTTTCTCCTCTTTACCCATTTATTCATAGAAGGCCAAAGCACTTTGCTGTAAAAGACAAATGAATTTGAAAACCTGATACTGCATGAAGGGGTGGCACAATATTCACACAATAATGAACGCAAATGATTCTTCTGTTTACCATGTATTTCCATAGCTCCACTTGCATCTCTAATTCACCTTCTAGGGAAATTCATAATAGTCCAAGGATCCACAAATCTGAGTAATGTAAAGAAGGTTTTAAACCCAAACAATCAAAGTTTGGAGGAGGAATCATTCCTGTTCAGAACAGTATTCCTGTTCGTCTTCCATTCATTTCCCTTCTACATCTCTACCTAAAGTCAAGAACTCACTCCACTGACTTCGTAGATATCTATGAAATCACATTACTTTCAAATGTCATACTAAGATGTTGGACAAGCTTCTTATATGACTGAAAAGTCACAGTTTGCATGTTACAAGTAGAATCTGAAGCTTGTTTTTAAACCTGAAAGGACCTGAGATAAGACTTTTTTCATCCTTAAAATGATGCTGAGACCTAGTTACCTATTAACAGCACAACTCCACACAGACAATTAACTCTGTACAGCTTTAGTTTCAGTTTCACTGAAGCTAATTTGTATTTATTTTTAAAGTATTTCACTAAAAATAACTACTTTACTATTTGAAAGCGTGGAACGTATAAAAAACTTGATGATTGTAAGTTATTTGCATTTACTTTATACTCAATGTTTACATTATGCTATAGTTAAACAAAAGCTGTATTTTTGGAGATTCTACTAGGTTACGTAACCTCTACATAGAAAACAGAGGCTCTCAGATCAGTGTAGGTATCAAAATTAAGTATTTCAAATCAAGTAAAGTATGGAAGCAGTCCATGCACTGGATTATAGGGTTCAAAGAAAATGTAAGACATTGAATCTAAGTACTATAATGATTTTAGAATTTAAATCAGACTGAAATCAGGATAGTACACTAATGAGTATGGTTACATTTCACTTTCAGCACTGAAGGAGTGCTACTTACACATCAAAAGTTCCACCCTTATTTTCTAGCAATGGGGGAAGAGGAATTCAACAATTAAGTTCAGAGAAATACAATCAATCATCTTGCTTCATTGACAAACAGTCCATCTAAAAATCTTTCACAGTTGTTCACATATAGCTATTTTAAAAGCAATTCTTTATTAGAACGGCTCAAACAGGGTTAATTTCTTGGACTAGTACCATAAAATCCTATATTTCCTCATTGATCAGTCATTCTATCTTATAATAAGGCACACAAACACAGTAGTCTAAGTCTCATCAGGTTAAAACTCCTTCATTTCTACGTAGCTATGCAATGTTTTATTATGTTAAAAGATAAGTCATAATGTCTCAAATTTGGGGAAAAACCCCAACACCTAAACAAACCACAAAAAAAACCACACAGGAAAACATTTGAAAGAACTGCTTGCCACAATACCTTATAACATTGTCATGTGTCCAATCCCACTTTAGGTGAGAGCAGAGTAGATCAACAGCAAATACATACTGCCAAGCATCTTCACTCAGATCTTCTCCGTATTGCTCACTCAGTTGAAATTCTACTTTTGGACATGACTGCATTTCTAAAAGCAGGTTTGAGACCATAACACCAGCATCTAAAGAGGAACTCTGGAATTTTAGAAGGTGATTATCTTAATTCATGAAAAGTTAACAACTCAGAACCAAACTCTATACATATATTTGATTCTGACTGTTCAAAGCATCTTACACCATAAATTCAACTTTAGGTTTGGCTTAACACAAGCAAATAGAATACATAAACCAAAATTTTCAAGCACTCAGTAAGTATTTTTCTTGATGCTTTTACTAAAAGGAGACTTTGGGAAAAAAACTGCAACAAAAACCACAAACCCTACACCTATTCTCTTCTCTCCTCCTACAGTTTGGGGATTTTTGTTTCTCTCAATGAAGTTCTAGGGTCAGAAGAGTGTTCTCCAATGCAAGATATTACAGTAATCCTGCTCACCTTCTAAGGTTTTTTGTTTTTTTTAAATTATTTTCTGATGCTGAAATTTGTTACTGTTTATTGTGCATTAGGGGCTAATTTCCAAGAAAGTACTTTCAATAGTTCAGGTAGTAGTAACTGAAAACATGTAATGTGAAACAATTTTGCTAATTAAATAGCTAGAGCAAGCAAGGAAATTAAAAAACAAACATTCTATGAATCTCTGAAGTGTGAAGAAAAAAGGCTAGGCTTATCACATAAATACAGTGAATGCTTAGCATTTCTTCTGAGTACAAAAGCTCATATAATTGGCAAGTTTTGCAATGGTTTAAGTCACTAAAGTGGCACACTTTGATCAAGAACTAAATATCCATTCTACCTGAGCTTTACTTTCAGAAATAGAATAATCTTCTCGTAAAATCATTTGTATAACAGACTGTCAACCACAATCCACTTGAAATTTGTCCCTGTATTTCCACCTAAGTAAAAAACATCTTACAGACAGGATGATGTCATCTGCTATTATCAATACATAAACTCCTAAGGTCCTTCTCCCCAGCTGTAGCAGCTCTCATATTTCATAGAGATCCATAAGGAAAGTAGGTAGTGTGAGTATTCAGAATTAATATTTTCAGGAATATTTACTGAGCCATACATACGTGCATCACTATTGGCATGACATTGAAAGCTGTAACCTAACAGAACAGAGAATAAAAACTCTTTCTTAAACAGGGACTGCAGTACAGTATAACACTGAATACCAGAGCTTAATGCTACATCACAACTGTGATTTAATAAAAAAAAGAAACATATACAAATCCATGCCCTCCTAAGGCACAGATTTGTATCATGTACAGTGGAGTGCCCTCACTCTACTTTAAACTTCCACTAAATCAGGTTTATAGGGGCTGTAATTCCAGTGGTACCACATTAAATTCAGGGCTGGTTTCAGATCTAAAAAAAAAAAAAAAAGTTCATGCTTTCTCCTGTGACTACAACACCCAAAGGCTGTGCTGACAGCAGTAAGCCTAGCTGCAGTCCCCAGGGCGGCTGTGGAGCAGTGTGTTAGGACAGGGAATAGGCAAACTATGAATCAAGATAATTTTGTTCACTTGATATTTACAGAACTGTAGCACTTTCACCAAGCAAGCCTGGCATTAGTATGGGGTTTTCAAAACTACTGGGGCCCTAGCGTTCAAGCAAACACACAAGCCTGTTACACAAACTCCTTCTCCAAAAGCAAAGTACCTCCAGGTTTCCATCTGCATGATATAAATTTGCTCCTACTGATACCAAGTGTGTCCCAATTTTCACTCTGCAAAATCCCTTTCAGGATGGTAATATGTGCCTGCTGAAAACTGAGCCCAAGGGCTCAAAGACTTGAAGTCAAATCTCAAAAGTCCTTAGGTCCTTAACATTGGTCATCCTCCTTCTACCGTCACTGCAGTTTTGTACTGAACATGCCAACTGCTTATGAAATGAATTGGCTAATATTTTTGTGGTGATAAATGGGTATTTATGGTCTACCTCATGGAAAGATCATGAGTAAAGAGACAGGCTTATCTTGAAATTAACTGTGATAAATAATTACCTATTACAGAGAACTATGAAAGACAAACAAGCCCAATACATATTAAAAAACCCCGACAAAACAAACCCCAAAAACCCCACCTGAAATAACATCGAAATCACAGTTCCATAGAGGGACAGACTTCCCTAGTCCAAGAACACTCCAGTCAAAGACAATATTTACTTTTACTGTTTAATAGAGGGAATACTATTTAATAAGGAAAACAAGAAAAGTGTTGTGTTCTAGTAGGGTTAGACAACCACAGGAAAAAGGCCTGAAGCAGCATTAGTTGTGCAATTGTAAAAACTCCACGGGAGATTCACAGGGTATCTTCACACCCTTCATGAGAAGTAAGCTGCTTGATTTGATTAAGCCAGCAAAGCAACCAACGCAGACAAAAGCTGATACTGACAATGAAAGCAAACCTTACCTGCTCCCAGTTGAGATAAGCACTCAAACAGGCCAGCACCTCATTGCTTGCACTCTGCCTGATAACTAATTGCATAGCTTTGTTAATTGCACCTTGGAAGATAAATATGTCAGACCACACATTTGTGATAAATAAAATCAATTTTTCTGAGTCTGGAAAGTCTAAGGAAAAGAAGAGAAAACAAAGTAAGATTTTAACATTTAAAAACAAAACAAAACAAAACAAATTATATACTCAGGCCTTAAAAGATTAGTGGGAAAAAAGGCATAGCAGTCTCATAAGAACTGCAGCTGAGGGGAGGGGAGTCATACTAGCACATCTCAGTTCCGAGATTAAATATGAAAAAGGCCTAAGAAAAAAACCCCACCCCCGCCTCAAATCGACCTCCCCCCCTGGTAATTTCATTCTTTTTTTTTAAGGAGAAAAAAAAAAAAGGCTTCACTGGACTTCACTGTGTAACAACATGCAAAAGGACTTTTCATTTTGCATTTTGAGGTTAGTCTCCCTTCTTTCTTCTTAGCGCACTTTAGTTCACTAAGGAGAGTGGTCTTGGAGCACTGAAACTGGATTCTTTTAGGATAAAATTAAACTGGAAGATGCACTCCAGAAGCCTACCTAATACACTCCAGTTACAAACGGGCACTCTGATCACTGGATCAAACTAGAGTTAGTAAAGAAAAAAATAATACTGAGTTGCGTAATAATGTGAAAAGCAGGTCTCCAGTACAAATCCACAGTACTTGCTAACATGTTGCACCCATACACCTACAAAATTCACATGAGAAAAAAAACTTTGCAAAGAACTTTCATACAATTCAAATATGAAATCTGATACTGCTCAGCAATTTTCCCAGACTCTGTCAGGGAAATTATACATTATACAAGTTTTAAGTGAGCATGTATGAATGACGTATGCCAAAATTTTTATTTCCAAAGACACAAAAAAGTGTACTACTGCGATAACTGAAGAAGCCTCATTCATTAAATTAATTCACAGCAAGTATCTAACACCTATATATCCAGAACTATACAAGTAAGAGAGGATAGAGTTCCAGGCCATCAAAGGGTATCTAATAGACCCTTCTAAATACCAAAGCAGATATCTTCAAGGTGAAATATTAAGGCAAAACATGAGTGTGTAGACTGCAAGCAATAAAAAATACATTGGAACCAGCAATAAGTAGGTATTACTTTCATGCATGAAATCAATACTGCAATACACATGCCTGAAACACTACTGTTACTACAAAAAGGCACAAAAAGCAATGAAAACTTAGAAGCTAAATGTGTCTTCCCTCTTCACTTCAGCATAACCTCTATATTTTTAGAGAGATCTTAAGAACTAGAGAGCATATGAAAATATATCGAATCAAGAAGCTTTACGAGATTCACTGAGCATAAAGAATTTACAAAGTTCCATCCAGTGTCTTGGATAGACCTTCTCTACTCTGAAGCCCCTCATCACGTAAGAAGGAACTTTTTCTTCATCAGAACAAGGACTCTTGCTAAACTAGAATTATCTACATCCTGCAACTTGAATTGCTTGCACATGAATTTGGAACACTTACAGACTCACTCAGTGATAAGTGAGAGTTAAAGGGGCATCAAAAGAAGAAAAGAAAAAAAGAAAACAGGAGGGGAACAGAGAAGGGGTAAAAGGAAAAACAACCTGAAGAAAGGTAACATTTAATTTATAGTCATTTAAGGCAGAACACCTGAAAGGAGAACAGAACAAAAAAGGTTGGACAAGAAGTCAAAGAGAACAGATGATGTAAGTCTGATGAGGTAGTAGTGACTGTTCATAGTCAATTTGGCAATTGTGTAGCTGGCACATAGCTCACACTTGTGTTGCCATAATCCTGATGGGAATTAATAAATGAAACTACATAAAAGAGAAAACCCTAAAATGAATACATTGTAATCAAATAAAAATAAACAGATTGAACAAAAAAAAAGCCCACAACCCTTAAGATATGTTTACAGCTGTTCATACTCAAAAGGTAACAATAAAACCACAGAACAACCACAACAGGAATTTATGCAATTCAAAGTACAAAACAGAAAATCAATCAACAAAAATCTGCATTTTGCTACTGAAGTTTGAATCTCACCCAGAAAAAGAAAGGGAAAAAAGGGGAATGTTTAATATTTGCAAAAGCTCACAAAAAGACTAAGTACCAAGTTACTGCAAAACAGAAGGCTTAACTGTTAATTTAGACTAAGAAAAGATATCTGACAAGTAATAGTTTCTGACATGGTGCAATATTAAAACTATTAATGTGAAAAAAGTGAAAGGAGAGTTATGATGGACTGCCTGAAGGACAGAAAACCAGGTAAGAAAACAGGAATTCCAAAAAGAACCCAAGCAAAAAACCACAAACAAAAATATCCCAACCCAACAAAAAGAAGATAATTTAAGAACAAAATAAAATCACAATCCTTAATAACATTATAAAAAAAAAAGGGAAAAAGACAGGGATGTTCTATGGAAGATATCCACTAACTGAAGCAATCAAAATTGTAGTGTTTTGCTTCTCAGTGCTCTCAAATTTTATTTTATTTTAATTTGACACACAGATACCAGTATACTGTTTTGAGCCTTGGATAGCTCAGTATTTTCAAACTAAGTGAAGCTCTTCCGTAACTAAGACTCTTAATTTAGTACAGTTTTAGCATGTATGTATTACCTTTGTTACTGGCAACAAAAGGAGGTGGGGGAAAGGAAGGGAACCAAAATGAAAAAAACTTCTCTACCACACGTGACTTTGGATAATGGGAAGTAACAAAACTTTAAGGACATGTTGTACAAATGCACTGGTTTTGATACAGATATTGTCCAACCCCTGACACTATTTTAAGCTGGTACATGTTCTCAAATCACACTTGGTTATCAATCAGCGCTTAGTTAAAAAGAAGAAAATACTAATAAGCAAAGTACAAAATTCCCTGGAATCACATTAACATTTTGGAGATGGTAGGGCAAAAATGAAAGCATAGAGGATCCTAAATAAAATATTTATTTGGAAAAATGAGTGGAATACTAAGACCCCAGGTCATCACCAAACTGAGACACAGATGTGGAGGAACTGTGAGAAGAGAAATTTCTTCTAGAACAGTCTATCCTTCTGCACTATAGAAAAAAGTTCTAAGGAAAATGTCCCTTTCACAGGATTTTTGTTTGTTTGTTTTTACAAAGATAATCATCCTTGAACACTACAGCAAAAACACACAGCATATTTAAGATACAAGACCACTAAGCCATACTATACCTTCTTTAAGTAGGCTATAGCAGAAAAGGCGGGCTCTTTCCAAATCTCCCAACTGTCGACAAATTCCTGTATAGATTCGACATAGAGCCTGATTGAAATTGTAATTTGTGGCATTCTTTTGAGCCTTGAGTTTATTGAGAATAACACACAGCAAGGACTCTGCTAGGTGCTATAAGGCACAAAAATATTGTTAGACTATTACATACTTGAGAATATTTGATAACATGATAGTAGTATGACAAGTAAAAACAACTATCTTATTTGCAATAACATTGTTTGCATACATATAAAAATGCAGAAAACTAAATCAGAGGCAACCAGTGAAAGAAAAGAGGAGTAACTTCCCAGAATAAATGTGCCTTAAACAGATGCAGAACCAGACTTTTATTCTTTAAATATGTAATTGTTTAGTTATATGATTAAAAACTACCTTCCTTAAACAAAAAGTGAGGAGAGGAATAATGACAGGTGGAGGAACCCCAATAACATAATCAGAGCAAATGGAGTACCCTGACCTGGCTACTCCCAGAGCTGTCAGAGGGGGACAAAGAGCCCATTGTCGAGACTAGATTAGTCATCAGTTTCTCCCCTTATGCACTGCAGGAGGTGAGGAGGGCATGTTACTGTCTACAGTAACATGGGACTCGGTATGACATGCATCAAAGGAGAATATCGGGATTGTGCAAGACTTACTATAGGATGTATAGCTGGCTCTTGCGGCCCAGAAGGCCAACCGCATTCTGGGCTGCATCAAGAGCAGCATGGCCAGCAGGTCGAGGGAAGTGATTCTGCCCCTCTACTCTGCCCTGATGAGACCCCACCTGGAGTACTGTGTCCAGTTCTGGAGCCCCCAATATAACAAGGACATGGACCAGTTGGAGAGGGTCCAGAGGAGGGCCACGAAGATGATAAGAGGGCTGGAGCACCTTTCCTATGAGGACATGCTGAGAGAGTTGGGGCTGTTCCACCTGGAGAAGAGGAGGCTCCGGGGAGACCTTATAGCAGCCTTCCAGTACCTCAAGGGGGCCTACAGGAAAGATGGGGAGAGGCTGTTCAGTAGGGCCTGTTGTGATAGGACAAGGGGTAATGGTTTTAAAAATAGAGGGAGGTAGATTTAGATTAGATATTAGGAAAAAATTTTTACAATGAGGGTGGTAGACCACTGGAACAGGTTGCCCAGAGAGGTGGTGGATGCCCCATCCCTGGAAACATTCAAGGCCAGGTTGGATGAGTCTCGGTGCAACCTGATCTAGTCAGGGATGTCCCTGCTCCTTGCAGGGGGACTTGACTAGATGATCTTTGAAGGTCCCTTCCAACTCTAACCATTCTATGATTCTACAATTCTATGTTTAGAGGGAGTGCTAAAAGCAAAGAGTAGAATGAGAGGCTTAGGAGCCAGGTGCCGGAGAGGCCACAGTTTTAGACTGGGTACCCACAGACACCAGAGAGTCAGAGTGTTGGCTTTGTGAAGAACCAGAATATTCAAGCTAGCTACCTGAAAGACCAGGGGTCTGACGGTCAGACGCAAGTCAGGCCATAGGTCTGGACCAGCTACTGGAGGGATGTGTGTGCGCTTCTGTGTCTGTAAATCTGCCAGCGCGTAAGACAAGTGGGGAGGACAGGAGTCACCTACTGGATATAGTGAGTGTCCAATGTTCGCTACTGCAGTGATCCCTACTGTCTGTATATATATGTATGCATTTTCCCCTGCCAGGCGTTCACCCTGAGCAGCCAGAGAAGGGAACAAGATTAGGTGCACATTGTGCCTAACAGGAGTACATACTCGGCCTTGCTACTGGCTGGACATAGAAACAAAGCTGCCGCAGCCTTGCTTCTATAAAGTTACCAGATTTGGCAACTCCTAACAAAGATGACCCAAGAACTTGGCAGCAACTTCTGCAGAGAAGTTAATTATGTTTAAGAACTGAAACAGCGCAAAATGCTGCCACACATCAGTTGGTGAACTGCTCTGCTGCAGACTACAAATTATGAGAAAGATGGCAATTAAAGTGGATTTTTTTCAGCACTGATGTGAAGCAAATTCTGAAAAACAAACTAACAAAAGGTTTTTCCAATAAAATTCATATAAACAAGCTGATGTAGAATAATAAAGGTAAACATGGAATGAAAGGGTATGTCACTATTTTATTTACAATGCAGTTTATATTATTTAATTGAAAAAATAAAAACAGGTATTCAAACCTCACACTTTTAGAGGAATTCCTTTTACAACTGTTAATGCTATCAACTGCAAAAAAAAATGCTGCAAAAATAAAGGTTTTTTAATGCATACATCGGGAAAGGAAATGTATTTACAGATGCAGTTTTGCATCTTGGACACTACTGAACAGTAATTTCTTGTGAAGTTCTATATGTTCTTTAGTTATACAAGTTTAGATGTCTGATAACCTTTCAAGACTGCACTTTGGCACTGCAGATTGCCTGAACAATTGAGAATTCAAACACTACATACTTATACTCTTCATCTGCACAGAAGTCATTATTAAAACACAAAATTAAAAATTATGCCTCTTACCTTGTTTTTTATACCAAATTCATAGACAATTTCTTTCTCTTCATCTCTCATTATTGGAATCTTTGAGATATTGCCGACAAATACATGACCTTTTATAACTGGCAACAAGTCAAAACAGGATTCAGCGATTTTCTTCAATGCCAAAGAAACTTTCTGGCAATCAGGATCAATAATTTTCTTCTCTGGTAGTGATCCGTCTAAACTGGAACTGTGTGCTGAATCACTGATTTCACAGCTTTTGTCATGGAAAGCCTCCTGCATTTCAGAGACTGTATTTTTAGGATTTCCAATGGTGGCATTATCATCGGGCTCCAGCTTTGGTGGTTCACTGTCCAGCCTCAGTCTCTTTGCACTTCTTGGCATAGATATTGGCAATAGCGTCCGTTTTTCAGGATGATTTGATGAGCCTGAAAACAATTGCTGATTTTGCACATCTTTGTCTTGATCTTTGCTATTATCAGATTTCAAATTGCTCCCAGTTTTAACAAAAGCAGTTGATGTGGATGCAATTGCTTTGAACCCACCTACTTGAGTCACAGGTCCTGGCAAACTTTGGCTGTCTGAAAAAGCACATCGGTTAAGCTGAATATTGCCTTTCAGAATGTTCAGTGTCCTTGCCCTTGCAGATAGC
Organism: Tetrax tetrax; assembly: GCA_009806455.1. Classification (NCBI taxonomy): domain Eukaryota; kingdom Metazoa; phylum Chordata; class Aves; order Otidiformes; family Otididae; genus Tetrax; species Tetrax tetrax. The sequence goes on from WHYT01017608.1 coordinate 32,608, forward strand.
TCTGGATACATAGTGTCCAGTATTTTCACAGAGTTCTCCTGAAGAGCACCTGGAGCAGCATTATCGGCTGCAAACAGAGGAAGTCTTCCTGGGACAGGAAGTGCATGCTTTGGAATGGAAGTACAAAATTTCAAAGGTGAGGAGCGAATCCTTCTACCTACTGCCATCTCTGAGGGTGAAGGAGGGGAAAATAAAAGAGCAGATTTTACTGTGGGAGTATCTGTTAATGGAGACATGAGAGGAGGAACAGGAGTTTCACGTAGTGGGGATATCAGGTCATCAAGAGGGGAAAGCAAAGAGGATCGACCAGTAGAAGACATTACTGGGGACATGGTACACACAGCTTTTGGAGGAGTAGCAATCAAAGGCTGTAGCAAGGGGGGCAAAGGAGGACCCATCTCTTGCCTAATTTTATTTATAGTCTCGGACGAGCATTTTGTTGGCACAGAAGTATCAGCACTTGCAAGAACTGGCTGAGTTAGTTTAACTTTGAGAGTATTTGTTTTTCTTCTACCTTTAAACAGTCTTTTTGATAGCTTGGCATGCATTACTTGGGCAGCTGTCTTGGTTGAAAGAGTCAAGATTTCAGATGTTTTTTGCTCTTTGCTCTTAAATTTACTGCTCTTTTCAAGAGCAACATCTACACAAGATTCTGACTTCAACATACATAGCTTCTTCTCAAATACTGGTTTTCGCAGCTCAGAAGGCTGCCTAACTGTCGGACAACTGCACGCTACATCACATAGTGCTGGATTTGGAAGATACTTGACAATTTTTTTTCTTCTTCTGCTACCATCTAGGACAACATAAGTGTTGTTTTCTCCTATGTTGCAAGCAGTGCAAGTTTGATTATGATTATAATCTTCAAACCCTGAGACTTCCATATCAACACTGCGTAGAAGACTTTGCTCCACATTTGCCTGAAGTTTTTCAGAATCATTTTCTTCTGAGAAACTGCCAAGTGCTACCATTCTTTTATTTAATTTACTGGTTTTTACATCCAGTCTGCAAGTTTCTGAGAATCTGGTTAACATCTGGCATAGTGGTAATCTATTTTTTGAATCATTCGGCATCACAGGGCTTTCTTTTGATGTCCCAGTTTTTAACAGATTTTCCTCACTGTCACTGACACATCCATCTCTCTCAGAATCTACCACACATTCATTAGCACCCTCAGTATTTTCAGAGGTTACTAATACATGCTCTCTTTTCCAAGAGGCTATGTCTTTAGGATAATGGTCCCCAACCACACTTGACAATTCATTTGCAGTACCTGGAGAAGTGTTTGTTTCACAGCGTGCATCCATATCCACCACAGTGTCTGCTTTTAGATGACTAACTGTCAAAGTATTTCCCGGGTGCACTGTTGAATGAAGTTCACATACGTGGTAATTGGCATCAACAATTGCACCAGTTTCCAGAGCATCTATTGCAATTCTCCCAGAAGCAATCAGTTCCTTTCTGATAATGGGAACACATTCAGAACATTTAACATATTTAACTTTTTGTGTAGAGTAGTCTTTCTCTTCAGATTCATTGCTTTGCTCTGGCATATCAAAATCATTTTTAAACCTTTTATTGGCATTTTTCCCAGATGCCTCAAAACTATGAAATTCTTTGCTTTCTGCACCAGCTGTTAGTGAACTAGTTCTAGAGGGATCTGTTCCACTCTCCCGTGTAGAAGTCCTGCATCCTGATTCTTGAGAAGCAAACTTTTGGAGAAGTAAAGTATTCTTATTATAAGAGTTTGCATCTAGCATCTGTGATTTAACGGATGCCTGAGGCTCTTTATCTTCTGGCTGCTCTTTCTCATCTGGAATTTTCACTTCACTTTTGCGTACATATTCCCTCTCAGAGCAGTCCAGTTCTTTGCACATGTTGTCTTTCTCAGCAGACAGGATCTCAGCACCCTCTTCCAAGATTTCTGAAGGACAGTTAAATGCACTACCCGAAACACAATTTTGATCTCCTTTGTTTTCCCATGTAGGGAAAAAAGCAGCCTTTTCTGTGGAATTAGTTTCAACAAAACTGTCAGCTTTCTGAAGACTGAAATTTCGACTAGGAAGCATTGTGGATTCCAACCCAATTCCCACAGGAGAATCTGTTTCTTCAGTATTTATACAGCCCATCTGGAAGTCCCCTTGAGTAGAAAAAGTCAAGCCACTATTAAAATCTGTTTCTGAAGCAGGCTGGCAGATGACCTCTGAAATATTTTTCTTCACAACATTCTCTTCCCAGTTAAAAGAACTGGAACAAGCCTCAGTCACCCACTCCTTTCTTTGTTTATTTAACTCCCCTTTTATTTCATCACATTTAACATTTTCAGTTGCCAAGAACTGATTCAGAGGTTTTGCAAACTGTGCCTGGGAAATAAGATTACTTTCTACTAAGATGGATTCAATGGTATCCACTCTTTCTAACAGCTCACTATTTTCCTCTCCAAAATTTTCTGGATTAACTTTGAATTCATTTTTTTGAGATTCAAACACTTTCAAGTTTTGAATTTCAGACAACCCACATTCTAATGTACTACACAGGTTTTCAGGTTGCTTTATTTCACCTTTTATTTCTGTAAAATCTAACACAGGGGACTCACACTTAGCTACACTGCTTTCTTCATCAATAATGCATGCTGTGTTTGGTACTGCAAGTATACTTCCAAAGTCTGACTTCCCTTGTGACAAATTACTACCATTTTCGTCCTGGTGTGGTTTGCCTTTTAAATATCCCCCCTCCTTTATATCTACTAATTTTCCATTTTGTGTACTATGGAGTAGCCCTGATGATTCAGCTATTTCTAGAACACTTTCTCTGTTAAATTTCATCGCTAGTTCAATAGTGTCAGGTCTGGTTATGTTCATGTCTTCAATTCTGAGCTGCTCATCATCTTTTGGAAAGGCTGACAAAGAAGTCCTCTCCATACCTACATTTTTGTCTATGTCATCCAGAGACAATGAATTTCTGATTCCTTCAATAGCAGATACAGGTAAGTAATGTCTAGAGGGTTTAACAGTCTCTGGTTCACGTTCTCTGTCTGTTTCATCTTTTATTGTTTGCACACATTGGTTCTCCAGTATCTCTTCACTGTCATGTTTTATTTCAGAGCACGGAGAGCGTGAAGGGATCTCAATACCTCCAGCGTATGCCTCAGTCTCTGTAATTATTCCCTCCCCATCAAGCTGCATCATTAGGTCTTTAGGACACTCAATTTCACAAAAGGATTTTGAATTACTGAAATCAGATAATGCATTTTCAGAGAGTTCTCTCTCATTATTTGCCTCTGCACAGGGTCCTTTCATCTGTATCACAGCTGTTACTTCCTCTCCAATTATAACTTGTTTTATATTTTCCCCTACATCACTTGCCATATTAGTTACATTTTTTGATTCACTTTCAACCACTTCATTCTGTATCAACACATCAGATTTCTCCTCAGAATCTTCACTTTGAAGCACAATGGATTGCTCAGGTGGCAAATGAATAACATTTTGAGGAACAGATACTGCCCTAGGAGGTTTTCTCTCTCCTGATAATCCATCTCTTTCTGCTTTCATTAATTTATGTGTACCCTCAGAATCAGCAGCTTTGATCAAGATTACATTCTCCTCTGATTGCTCCAGTTCACTACATTTTTCCATCTGATTCTGAGGCTTGAAAATGTGTAACATAATATCAGCTGAAGATCCTTCCTCTTCACTGTGCGCATCCTCACTATCTCGGTTCTGTTCTTCGATGGCTTCCAATTCATGTGCTGTTGCTTCAATTAGTTCTCTCTTCTCAGTTTCCATATTCTCAGAATTCTCCTCCAAACTATCTTTGTTAGTTTCCATGTTTGTAATTAAAGTATCTTCAGCTTGCTTTGTTTCAGCATCTCTCTCCTCCTTGCTTGACATCTTTGGACTGATATGGACATTCTTTTCATTCCAACTCAGGTTATGTGAGATTTCTGCATCAAGACCATGCTCATGTGATTTGTTCTGTCCATGACACTCCTTATTGAGGCTGAATACATCACAACTCTGAGGCTGAACTTGGTCTTCTTGTAAAATATCCTCCACTGCAGAAGCACTGCAATCAACTTCTTCATCGCTGGAACCTGTGACTTCTCCAAACAACATATCCTTCAACGAAAAATACAAAGTTAATATTCCAAAGCCTTGTATCAATTTGAAGATCTATTTCTATAAACACACTGGAGGCCTTGACATGCAGTGGTTTTGAGAGATTAAGGCTGACCAACAGATTTACTTCTCCATCATTGTTCTTCACAGCAAATGGAAAATACCTCTGTGAAAATTTAGGCACTTCTTTACCTACCTATTTGCTTTCTAAGATTACTGGAAAACAACATTTTAGTAGGTTCCTATTGACTTACAAGCTGTGGAATTTTGCTATGAAAGCCACACTTACACTCAACAGGAGTTGGGACTGTAAGTCTGCGATACTGGGAAAAGAAATTATTAGACCAGTTGAGACATGGGTGACTTCGTTTTAAATATACTTCTGAAAATTATGTTTTGCCCCTTTCCACAGGTATTATGCTAAAAAAGTGTCCATATGTATCTGAACACTCACACAGAGACCATTTCAATGCATGAGTAAGTAATACTGATACTAAAAAAAACCATAAAAGCCCAGGAATATTAAATCATATTTTTTTTCAGTAATTATCCAACTAAGTTAGTGCCAAGTCAGACACATGCTGAAACTCACCTGTGTAGTTAGTGGTGAAAGCTGTACTGGAGAAAGTAGAGCAGGGAGAGGCCTGGCCCAATTCAATATATCCATTACATTTCCACATCGGCCCTTTTGCTCCTGATCAGAGAAGTCTGAACTGCTGTGTGCCCCATCTGTCTGTATTAACACATCTACAGTTTTATCCTCACCACTGTGCAGACATTCTTCAGTAGTCCTGTTCTCAACACAGTCACATCCAAAAAGCTCAGTACTTGCTTGAAGTTGCATGGCTGTTACAGAATTTTGCTTTCCAGCACTTTCTAGTGAAGGTAGCATTTTGCCATCACACTTCCTGATTTTTTGGTGGATTTGTACAGTTTCTAAGACACAAAAATACTGTTAAGAATTTTTCCCGCTCCCATTTTTCTTTATAGAGATAATACATCATAGTAATAAGAATGCATTACCATCTTTTCAAGTGATGTTCCCATAGATTAGTAATAAGAAGAATGTAATGTAACTCCCAGAAATATTTTCCTCATAGAGATCAGATGTTGTTAGTCACAAATAATTCTTTTTTCATGAAAAAGGTTTATGTATGTGCAAGGACCTCCCCTCCCACCCACTTTCTGACTTGAATTATTAAGTTTATTCTTCCCAATTTTTCTTATCAGGAAGGGCCATACCGGGTAAGACTGAAGGTTCATACATCTCAATGATTTATTTCAGTTTTACCCCAGTAACTGATGTTGAGGAAAAGCACGACAAGCATGCAGTGACGTTCCGCACTCAAGCTCTAATTCTCAGCTTAAAGCAACCTGCAGCTTTGAGCCAGCAGCTGCACTTGCACGCCAGTCACAGTTATACCCTGCCATAAACACAGTAAGGGGATCTCAGCTAAATTCCTAGCTTTATGATTTAATACCATATACTTTTAAAGTGTTTGTCCTTTAAATTTCAATATTGAGTGTAATTGTACAAGACTTTGTCTTTAACGATGTGACTTAGTTTAACCTGAAACCTTAAAAAAAAAAAAAATTTCTTGGAAGTGAGGTTCCCCCTGCAACACACTCATGCACAAAGGAGTCTGAACCACTAAGACAATGAAAAGACACTGAGCAGTTGACAACCCTGCCAAGACAATGTCAACCATACCAGTTTCACAGAGTTATTCTAGCAGCAAGAAAGCATGTCCAAATGCTCTGTGTGATTCTTTGCATTGTACTTTTGTTTTATTCCTTTTCAAATCACAATTTTTATTATTATATTTCTTATGCATGCAGACAAAACACATTGTCCAAGGAAAATCTAAGCAGTAGAGACAAAGAACTCACATGTTGACTATAATTGTGCTAGATACTTCTAACAGTGAAATGATGGCCCAGTTTTCTGAGATTTAAATTCTATGATTTTATAAAAAAAGGATGACCTCCAATAAAACAGTAGAAATCAACTATCCCCAAACCCCATTGTGCCACATGGAACTAGAACCTACTGTGCAATTCTTATATGACATTTGTATGTGTGATTTTGTTTATAGTGCTCACAAACACTACTGGACCCAGAATCCGCAGTATTGAAGCAAGAAATAAGCCTATTCCGTGTACATCTAAGTACCATCCCACAGTATAATGAACAGCACATGCACAAAATGGTTTTGAACAAAGGATGTATTGATTTAATTGGCACAACTTGCATTCTGTTGAAAAAATTAAAAGGAATAGTGTGCTTCATTACTGCTGCCAGTTTTTCCCCACTACTAGAACTTGCACAGATACTCCTGAAGCAGCATCAATGGTAACATCTGATTTCAAAATACTAATTTAATTTGATAGGTGAAAATGACCTCCCAGAGATCTATCTCCCAATAATCTTTAAGCACATTCTAATATGTTGGCTCTACTAAGGAGTTAGTAGGAAAACTGATCAAAAACCCTACTTCCAAGATCCATCTCTAGTCACTTCTCATAGCAGCTCCATGTCAAAATCTCAATTGCTGCAACAGAAAGTAGGAAGAAGGAGTAACTGTTCAGCCTATAGGCCTCATTTTCCCCACAGATAAGTAAGCTTTGATATCTCCCTTGGTCAAAGCAGTATCTTACAAGTTTTAAGATCATACACTGTTTTATAAAGCTATTTACAAGCTACAGTAACACAGAGCTTCCAGGATGTTCTACATCTTGTAATGAAAAACCTAGATTCCTTTTACAATTCAAGTCCCATTAGACCATCCAAGGGAAAAGGAAATCCTTCACAAGCAGGAACAAAATAAAGATGGAAAATTCAGAAGGTAGTTCTCTCTAAGATATATTCTTAGATTATATCTTAGATTTCTTTCATGCTCTTTTGTGCCAACCAGTTCCAAGCTCAGAACTTTCTCCGTACTGAAGTGGGCAGAAACACAGCTTTCCATATTTTGCCCCTAGAAGAACTTCAGTTAGACAACTGGGAAGTTTACTTTGCATAGTGAACTACATAATAGCACTACGTTATCAGGAATTTTACATCCTATCTGTACTCTGAAGATCACTCTACATGCAGCCCAAGAATATTGATACACACCATCCACTGAAAAGTTCCCTTTGAGAAATAGATCAAAGATATAATTTCTGAATAACTAAGAGATTCTCCATCCATCTCGCCTCATGCCTTCTCAATTCAGTTCCTGATAACTTTGAATTTCTTTAGGAATGAGATGCTTTTCTCCTGGTTACTCCTTATCCATAAGAAAGTTGTCATAGCAATTTTTGAAAGGTTCAGAATATAGTAAACTTCTCTATAGGAAACCGCTAATTCATTGGCACCTTGGCCTGAACTTTAGGTTTCGGAAAAGCCCTACTGATATCGAGCCCTTGTCATAGCAAAAATCCTCTCAAAGATTGTATTTTACAGACAAATTTTACTTGATCCAGGGAATCACATTCTTTTTCATTATGTCACTTACCGAAATGATTAAATTTTGTCCTCAAATGTACAACCTATATACAAGCTATGTAGTCCACATAGCTTCAAACCTTTACATTACTGCCTTCTCCCACTTCTGACAGAAGGTTAAGATTACTCTGATCTGAAAACTCCATCAAAATCTACTACACACTACTATGAAATACTTCCTTGATGAAGAATGGAGAAAGGAGAGCAGAAATTAAATAAGCAATCCAACGATATCATCGGTTGCCTTGGTACTACACAAGTTTAATTTTACAACTCAAATCTTTGCTCCTGATTGTCTACATTGCAAGGCAATTCGCTGTTGCAAAAAAAATGTTCTCTTTTCTACCCGTCCTAAACAACAAAGCAATTTTCAAAAAGAAGTCTTGTTTTTTTCTCTCAAAAAGAAGGACCAGATTAAGATGCTGGATATTTTTATCAAAATAATTCATCTTGTTTACAGCAAAAACTCATCACTATGAGCACAGTGACCACAAACGCCTGGCAGTAGCAACTGCACACATCTAAAGGACAAACAGCAATATTTCTCTGAGGAAAAAGCCTCCACAGAAATTTCTAAAGCCCTGATGACTACTCTCAATTTTCTAATTACATGAATTTCAGAATGTTTTATACACTAGGTATTCTTCAGAGCTACAGACAATATTGTGTTTTTCAGTGACAGCAAATCCACATATCCCATCATATGAAACAAGTAATTAGGGTGAACATTGCATACCTGAAACTAAATATGCAATGCTACACTATTTAAAAAGATGTCATCTTGAGAGATTTTCATATGGTCTTAAAGACAGAAAAGAGGTCTGCTTCTTAAATCACTCACATCCTACGGACTTTAGTCTCAGAAAGATAAAACATACACAGGTCCTTAGGGATTCAGTCTTATCTTTATATTTTACAAATAATCATAGAATCAAAGAATGGTTAGGGTTGGAAGGGACCTTCAAAGGTCATCTAGTCCAACCTCCCTGCAAGGAACAGGGACATCCCTGACTAGATCAGGTTGCTCACAGCCTCATCCAACCTGGCCTTGAACGTTTCCAGGGATGGGGCTTCCACCACCTCTCTGGGCAACCTGTCCCAGTGCTCTACAACCCTCACTGTAAAAAAAAATTTCCTAATATTTAATCTAAATCTACCTCCCTCTATTTTAAAACCATTACCCCTCGCGTCCTATCACAACAGGCCCTACTGAACAGCCTCTCCCCATCTTTCTTGTAGGCTCCCTTGAGGTCCGCTATAAGGTCTCCCCAGAGGCTCCTCTTCTCCAGGCTGAACAGCCCCAACTCTCTCAGCTTGAAAAAGGAGGGCTTGCCCGGGAGTTGAACCCAGGACCTCTCGCACCCAAAGTGAGACTCATACCCCTAGACCAACGAGCCGGGGTAATGCCACTGCCTTGTATTGTCTTTCATCTGATATTAAACCATACAGTAAGGTACTTCCAGCGAGCTCATTTCAATCCCTGCTCTTAACATCTATATGCATCTTCTCCCCTCTCCTGGATCCCCAAATGAAAAAGAAGATCAGATAATATGGGTATAGCTCTCTAGCAGGCCAGATTTAGCTCAGAACCCCGTTATACATACTACTTGAAGAGGCTCAGCTCCTCCCAGACGTGGTCTTCCCATCTTCCCTCATCTCCTTTCACCATAAGCCTGCATACGAACAGTGCATGTTGGAGAATCCAAATTACCAAAATCTTCAGCACTGGGCTGCAAGATTCTTCAAATGCTTCTTCACATGCCCATTCACAATGTAGGTGACTTTATGCTCAGATTACATTGGAAACAGTTTTCTGAAGTCTAAAAAACTCGCAATGTCTTATTAACCTTAGATTATGGTCTAAGGTTATTGGTCTGATGGTCAATTGCAGGTACAGTCAACTTTATTACTGGCAGATTTTTAACAATACTACCAAGACCAAGCAAAAATGCTTTTAAATTAAGTTTGGCAAAACCTCATTGTCCTATGAGGCTTTCATAACAGCACATTTCTTGGAAAAAACATGAATGGAAAGCCTGATGAGTCTTCCAGTTTTCATACATGAACATGTTCTTCAAGAAAGCCATTCAAAGTGGTATCAACCTTGGTGGAACAGAGAAGGCACTGACTCTAATGCAAAGCTTTGGATGTTTTACAGCACACTTGAGTGTACTAAGAAATTGGCCAAAGAGGTTATCTTTCTGAAAGGCTATATCCAGGCAGACAGATAAACTGACACTCCTTGGAAAAGATCCTTCAGCAATACTACCATCAAGCTGATTTGTGCTCTAAGATAAAAGCATTATAATACGGGACAAGAAATTAGGGCAAACTCACTAAGATTCATTTTTTCAGCAGAAGCTGGTATCTGTAAACATATGCATTTTGCTATTATGAATCCAAAGTAACGGCCACTTTCATGAGAGGCAAACAAGATGGCTGTCCTAGGCTTAAAGAGGGGAAAAAAAACGATGTAAAGCAAGAGAAAGAAAAATGTATTTCTACAATACCTAGCCAGTCCAACAAAGCAAAACAAAAGGACAGACTAGAAGGGGCTGTTATGGACAGCTGCTTCCTTTTGTGGAAGTACTGTAGCTTGAGAAGATGTGAATAGGAAAGATGGGACAGGACTCCTGGAATCTAAAGTTCCCCTTGTGGTGGATGGGAACCCCATACTCATGATATCACCCATATTTCAAACTCTTCAGCTTCTTGTGCTTGTTCTTGTAATTTGATTGACCCTTGATCAAGAAATCAAACTCAGAATCTCAGGGGACAACTGTCTAGCTCAGTTTTGGAGCTGAAGCCACAAATCTGCTGCATTAAACTGGTGGGAGTGAGGCTAATAAACTGGCTTATGAGCCAGTCCTTATATTTTGGCATCTCTTAAGTGGATTCCACTGGAACACAATCTGAAACTAGATTCATTGAGATCTACACTGGTAGCAAATTTTTAGACTTAACAGGGTGGGGAGGCAGGAAAACAGTTCACCTTCAAAGCACTTAATAAGGCAGGGTACTTATCCCAGAAGTATCTCTGTAGTCTGAGTTACAGAAAACCAAAGTAGTAGAGAAAATAAAAGAAAAATGAAAGATTAATAAGCATACTCTGGAGAGACAAGTACAGAAATACTAATGAAGTTTCAAAGCACCTATTACTCTTGAGGGCAGAAAGAAAATGATATCTATTATGTGAAGTTAAAGCAGTTCAAGTTTGCTGTGAATGTGCATGTGGATAACTACTTAGATTATTTTATAATTATTATACTGAGTATCACGTTATAAAATTAAAGCTATCACCAAAATACATGGTTTGACTCTCTGTATCATGAATACGAAAAATAATGCACTGTTATCTATTATTATTCAGGCAGGTATGAATGAAGAAAATGGTGGTTACAGCTTCTTAAATTTTACAATCCAACTATGTTACCATATTTTTGTTTCAGACCTCAAAGAGCACTTGCATCTCCTAACTCACATTATATACTGCAGAATTTATAATGATATAATAATTAAGGTATAAATTTGAGATGTGAGTTTTGACTACTTAGAAATAGTGAAAGCAGCTGACAGTAAAATAATTTGATTTCTCGATTACAACACCTTTTATTTAGAAGAGCATTCCAGCTTACTTGGCTGTTCAAATTAATATTTGCCATTATCTTCAAATATTCTAATCACACATGTACTTGACCAGGCAATCACCAAGGAAAGTATTTAAATCTGTCAAAAAAGAGTTATTCAAATGGTACCCAATCTGATGATATCCCAGAAGACTAAATTAATGCACTTGCATATTAATAAATTCATATTTACTGGAACCAACCTTCTGTAACAGCCCGTCTTCTTTTTTCAGGCCATGCCTTATCCTGAACAGAAGCTGAAAAAATGTACCAATATTTATTTTTGGTCAGAAAAAGAGACAGCTTCAAGAAAATTTCAAGACTTTGCATGCCATCTCACCCAAGGCAGAATCATCTTCCTGATTCTCTCTTTTTCCTGTTGCACTGTCAATGCACATCCAGAGTTCTTCTAACAAGAGCTTTATTTTTTCTGTTAAAATAAATATTTTTATAAATTGAGGAAAACTTCAATTGCTCAGAGAGCTAAGAATTTATGTTTCTTCATTTTTACTCAGATCACAGACACGCCTACAACAAAATACAAAATATCCACAACAAAAATTAAGGCATAGGGACATAGGGGCATTTTAGCTTCAGAGGAAGCAAAATGCTAGAGGCCATTGAAGGAATGGATCCTGCATTGGCCATAGCCACACAGCAGACTGAAGGAACAGTTGCGGAATGCTTTAGCTTTTCCTTTCTATAGTGAAGGTGGCAAAAAGTTGTAGCCACCACCAGAGTAAAATGTAAAAGCAGATTTGAAAGTAGCATTAGCGAAATTAAACAGCTTTCTAAAACAACTCAGGTAACATGACCATAAATGAGGCAGGACATATTTTAGGAAGAAAGTATTTATATCACATTTTTTTATGCCCATTCAGTAGTAACTGATCTTAGTCTTACCATGGAGTAACAGCAAAGTAAATGTATCTGAATTAATTATCAGGCCACAACACTAGTAGACATTGTCTGGAGTCCTAACAGCACCATTTCTAGGTAATGCCAAAAAAAACCTAGTTCTAGAACCAGAAGGGCAGGTGGAGAAGGAGAAAAAGACCAAAACCTCAACAAAATGACAAGTACTTTATCTGCTTATGTCAAAACTATTATCAGATCCAACAATCAGGAACTGAGACTATTGGTTTTGTGACAATTCTGTAAGTTAAAGACCACAGCAAATTGCTACTATTTTATGAAGAGACATATTAAAAAAACCTCAACACAAAAGAGGAAAACCTGCCCAATTCTGCATGCCAGCTATTAACAACACTAACAATTTCTCTTTAGCAATAAGGCCTTCCTGCTATTTGAAGCTGAAATTAGAGCTCAGATCTTAATTTTCTCATTTTGCCATTGATTAAAAATTAAAGGATGAAATTGGGTACAAATTTAGTACAGTCCAAAAGGCAGTAAAAATATGCCAAGACACACAAGAACTGAAAGGTCTACCTTTTTCAGAAAAATTGAATATAGGCAGCAAACGTCATATACAAATATTGTAAAGTAAGAAATAGAACAGGGAAGTTCTTTTGCCTGAAAATTGCCTACAGAATTTCTAAACAATTCAAAAGCAATATCAGTATTTTAAAAGACTGCAAAAATGCAAAAAGAAAAACACCTGCTTAAAATTTGTCCTCAGTACTTTAGAGGAAGTTTAGAAGGAGTTTGCTCCATTACACAGTTAGAATCAGATAATTTGTAGCAGACATTTTAGATCATTAGGGAAAAAAAAAGTCAATAGGATAAGGAATAACTATACATCCTGGATTTCCACTTCATTTAGAGCCTCACAAAGAAACTGTAGCAGATTACACTCCTATTTTGTGTCTTTTGCTTTGCATTCTTCCTTTATGATTTCAATGAGCTTCAAAGACAATGGAATTGTTTGTATTTTTCTCAGTATTTGCATTCTGTTCTATAATTGTGTATCGACTGACTTCCAACACATATAGACTACTCATTTTAATGAATCAAGTCTTTTCCTTACTGCAAAACTGAAAATAGTAATATATTACATTGGTCTTTCATCAGTGTAACATATTTGTATCAATTACATCTGCTCTTAAAGCATTTCTGTCAGTGTCCTCTGTTTCAAAAAAATGGAACTCCAGAAGAGTTGCAATAAATTCATAATGGTTCGTTCCACACAGAGAATGATCTTGCAAAAAATCTTACCTTTGTCTATATCTGTTGTAAGATCTTCACTTGAACTCTGAGTCTCCACATGTTTAACTATTAAAAAGAAGAGAGAGAGGAAAGGAAATTTTCAAACAGAACAATAGAGCACTGGAACACGTTGCCCAGAGAGGTGGTGGATGCCCCATCCCTAGAAACATTCAAGGCCAGGCTGGATGAGGCTCTGAGCAACCTGATCTAGTCAGGGATGTCCCTGCTTCTTGCAGGGGAGTTGGACTAGATGACCTTTGAAGGTCCCTTCCAACTCTAGTCATTCTATGATTCTATGAATATCACACATAAATACAAAGGCAATCAAAGGTGAACGCTTACCTTTTCTGCACTTCTCTTTAAGTACACCATCAAGTGTTCCCTGTTAAAATTAAATAATATTAATTTTCCATGCTATATGTAGTTTATAGAGTATCTACTCTTAATTAGCATGAAATCTAAATGAACATTTCAGAGGTCATGGTTCAGTTGGAAAATTTCTATGTCTTAAGATGAATCGCTATGTTTAGTTACTCAATATCCTCAAGAAATGTTATTACACTATTTCAGTATCTCTTCTACTAGTAGCTTCCTTTTCTTAACTCAGAAATACTAAAAGAAGCTTCATCCAAAAGATCAGGAAAGTCTTACTTGTGCCTTCTTTAGCTCCTTTTCAAGCCTTTTCTTTTCAGTTTTCAGTTGTCTGAAGTCCTGTGTATGCTTTGTTGCTGCCTCTTCAAGAATGAGAACAAAAATTCAAGTTAGAAACGACCAGATAAGAGACAACTAATTTAAGTAGTATGGGTCACCAGTTTGCAAATCAAATTACCAGGAAAAAAAATATATTGTGACATACTAATCTATTAAAGTTATATTTTGGCTCATTATGTCAACAACTCATGCATACAAGTATGTCATCTTCCACTGCATAATTACTGTTCTGAACTACTGGAACACATTTATTAGTTTTCTCACTTACATGTAAGACTGAAGAGTGGGTCATACTGTAATGATACTGTACTATAGAACACTATACACGAAGTGGAAAAAGGGAATAAAATTAAGAAGGAGGTGCAACGTTTTTTTTCATGAGTTTTATTCTCCTATTTAGAAGTGGGCTCTGGTTCATAGATGAAAACACCATAGCCAACTGCATTAGAAAGATGTAGAAAGCATTCAAACCTAATAAATAGAGAAGAGTACCTTATCTCTTAATGTCTAATAAACACCTGGGAAGAGTGCATTTGGGTGGGAATAAAGAGTACAGGGCAGTTAAGCAAGGATTGAATGTGAGGTTGCTAGGGCAATTCTCAAGTGAGAGATACATCAGACAGATAGAACTTTCCTGCTGCTCAGATCAGGCCACGGAAGAGAGCATATCAAAAGAAGAAGCACTTAAAAAGGCAGCTCAGGTGGTAGGCTGACAAAAAACAATCATGGGAAAATTTCAGATTGACAAAAGATACTAGGCTAAAATACAAGGTCTGGGATATTTAATGAACACAGAAAAGAACCAGTCACTAAGTTGGACCTAATGTAAACTATCTCACAGTATTTGTTCTAGCTCTGCTAGAATTTGACATTTTGGGAGCAAGAGGGTATAAAAACTTTGCTGCTGCATAATGGAACACCCAAATACTCATAAAAATAAACACCCTGTACCTGTACTTTACAGTAGGATTTGGGGGTGAGGGGGTTCTAACACTAAGACACAAGTCATCCAGTTTGCTGTACTTTAAACTGTGGTAAGCACAGTTGTAATTGTGCCCTGAATGAAAATGTTTGCCTTGCCAACTAACAGTACAGCAAGTTAAGTACCAGAATGCTTTATGCATATCCACCCTCTACCAGCAAAACAAAAAAAACACAGTGCCACAAGGCACGTGCTTTATCTCTGCTTAAAAACAAACCAACCAACCAAACCAAAAACAAATTGCCAAAATATTTAAAAATCAGAAAATATGTGTCAAGACCACTACATATTTAAATATTATTATAAATACGACCAGAAGAATCTTGCCAGGAATATTAGAATGCTGGAGCATATGACAGGCTTGTTGAACTAAATTAGCTTGAGAGGAAAAAAAAAAAAAAAACCAGAAAAAAAAAAAAAGCCTTAGAAAGGATCCTAAAGCAGCTTTCCCGTGCCTAGAATGAGGTGTCAATAATATGGAACAAGACTGTTCAGTAGTGCACCATGGGAGGACAAGAAACACCAGGCATGAATTGATACGAGAGATAGTTTCCAACTGGCTATAAGGAAAAGCTTTTTCACCACGAAGACAGTCATGCAGTGAATTGGGTTGCCTAGACAGGCTGGGCAGACGCCATACTTTGAGGTTTTCATGACCAGAAGTTCCCTTCCAACTTCATTTATGTCATGTGCCTAAGATATTCACAGAAAACATTTTGCTGGAGGGCTGATGTAATCCAGAGACTAAGCACCACACATAGTACTGCTCCTTGGGGCCTCAGAGTTAGAAAGCTGCAACTAGTTCTTTGGATAAAAAAAGGAGATGGAGTAGGACAACAGTACAGTAACTCAATGTAGAAAGTTACCTTCAAGTTTCTTCACTTTTGTTTCCAGTTTCTTTCTCCTGTTAAAAAGAAGGCATAAATACATAATTTTTGTATAGAATTACGTTACGTGAAAAATCAGAAAAAAAAAATCTAGCCATTTCAGAGAAAATACACTTCCTAGACCCAGGACCTGCGAGACCAACGCGTGCCTGAAGCTGAAAACTTAAATCATGAGCATGTTGCTGACATTCTCACACAAACAGCTGTATCTGTTACAGAAGTAAGAGTTTGCTTTTAAGAATCAGTCATAGAATGGTTAGAGTTGGAAGGGACCTTCAAAGGTCATCTAGTCCAACCCCCCAGCAAGGAGCAGGGACATCCCTGACTAGATCAGGTCAACTAATCCAAGTACATAAATATACCTTCAGCTACAACTTGGAGTTACAAACACAACCCGAGAAAACTAGCTTCTGGTTTTTGCATTTCTATGATGTAATCCAGACAGGTTAGTTTTACTCCTTAAAAACAACTAAGCCTAGCTTACAACCAAGAAGACCGAAGCAATGAGATAATCAGGAACAGCCTTCAGGATCACTTATGTCCCATAGCTTTTTGCTCAGAATATCCAGGTGTTTACTAAAGCCAAATCAAAACTAAAAAAAAAATCATGCAATTTTGACTTCAGTATTTCCAAACCTACCTTATATGTAAAACATACAAAGAACTAGAAAATTAAAGTAAACACTTCTATACTTCTATTATTTCCTCCTATTAAATCCCAATATCCCAGAAACAGTTTTTAAACTCTTGTGATAAGTAGAGGACTCTGTCCTGACAAACACAAGCTACCAGTGCTCACTGATCACCTTCATGAAAAAGAACACAGTTCATCCATTCCCCATATTAAAACTTAGAATGGTTACAGTTGGAAGAGACCTTCAAAGGTCATCTAGTCCAGTCCCCCTGCAAGGAGCGGGACATCTCCAACCCAATCAAGTTGCTCAGAGCCTCATCCAACCTGACCTTGAACGTTTCCAGGGACAGGGCATCCACCACCTCTCTGGGAAACCTGTTCCACCACCCTTATTGTAAAAAATTTTTTCCTAATATCTAATCTGAATCCACCTCCCTCTATTTTGAAAGCATTACCCCTAGTCCTGTCACAGCAGGCCCTGCTAAAGAGTTTCTCCCTGTCTTTCTTGTAGGCCCCGCCTTGAGGTACTGGAAGACCGCTATCAGGTCTCCCCGGAGCCTCCTCTTCTCCAGGCTGAACAGCCCCAACTCTCTCAGCCTGTCCTCATAGGAGAGGTGCTCCAGCCCTCTGATCACCTTTGTGGCCCTCCTCTGGACCTTCTCCAACTGGTCCATGTCCTGCTTATGTTGGGGGCTCCAGAGCTGGACACAGTACTCCAGGTGGGGTCTCACCAGGGCAGAGTAGAGGTGGAGAATCACTTCCCTCCACCTGCTAATCATGCTCCTCTTGATGCAGCCCAGGATGCAGATGGCTTTCTGGGCCGCAAGAGCGCATTGCCTACTCATGTCGAGCTTCTCATCCACCATCACTCCCAAGTCCTTCTCCTCAGGGCTGCTCTCAATCCATTCTCTGTCCAGCCTGTATTTGTGCCTGAGATTGCCACGACCCAGGTGCAGGACCTTGCACTTGGCCTGGTTGAACTTCATGAGGTTTACACAGGCCCACCTCTCCAGCCTGTCAAGGTCCCTCTGGATAGCATTATCATTAGTGTGTTCAAAGGAGAGGACCAAGACAGTGAAAGGTCTGAAGGGCAAGACTTAAAGGGGCAGCTGAGGTCACTTGGTTTGTTCAGCTTAGAGAAGGAGAAGGCTGAGGGGTGATCTCATCGCAGTCTACAACTTCCTCAAGAGGGGCAGTGGAGGGTGAGGTGCTGATCTCATCTCCCTGGTGACCACTGATGGGACACGAGGAAATGGAATGAAGCACCAGGGGAAATTCAGATTAGACATTAGGAAGAGGTCCTTCATTGAGAGGGTGGTCAGTGACTGGAACAGGCTCCCCAGAGAAGTGCCAAGCCTGTCAGAGACCAAGGAGCATCTGAACGATACTCTTAGTCATATGGTTTAGTTTTAGGTAGTCCTCTGAGGAACAGGGAGTTGGACTCAATGATCCTTATAGGTCCCTTTCAACTCAAGACAGAAGTTCTGTGATACAAACAACTAAGAATCTGAATAACCAAAAAGCACTAAAAGCCAACATTCATCACTGCAATAATATTTACAGACTAAATAGTTACTTTTACACGTGCAGTAGTACAGACTAATTTCATCAACACATACAATTACATTAAGAAAGAACATAGGTAGATATTAAATCTAGTAACTCACAAAAAGCAAGGTTTGTAGATGATCCATTTAGACAGAACTCCTCTTGAGTTATGCAACTCAACGCTCCTATCTGATCTTTAAGATGCACACACAACTTCAGCTGACAGAAAGCTACGCTAACAGAAGTTGCATTCAGAAGCAGAATACATACAGCATTACAATCTACTCCAACTACAAAACTCATGATGTGGTTATATTTGTAATACTCAAAAGTTGAAAAATATAAAGACAAAAAACAACAACTATGTCTGTCATACTTATTTCATCCTTAGAGAGAATGTGATCTTTTAATTTAAATTAGCAACCTTACTTCTGGAACATTCTAACCTTTTGAATACTTTTTTCAAAGCTTGTCCGTAGGAGTGATTTCATACCTAAATCCTTCTTTACAGTGGACACATGTATTTGTTTCATTTGTTACACTTGTTATAAGCTCAGAATTGGGGAATTGCCATCCTTGTAAATATTCAAAACTC
This sequence comes from Tetrax tetrax, assembly GCA_009806455.1. Lineage (NCBI taxonomy): Eukaryota > Metazoa > Chordata > Aves > Otidiformes > Otididae > Tetrax > Tetrax tetrax. The sequence continues at coordinate 51,368 of WHYT01017608.1, forward strand.
AACTAGACAAGGTCCTGAGCAACCAAACTTTGATGCTGGCTCTGAATGGCAGATTGGTCCAAAGGATTTGAGAGGTAATTTTTGACCTAAATTATTTTGCAGTAACTACAGATTAACATTCATTTTATGAACAATTCACTAGAATTCTGCTTCTGAAGAAACTCAGCTCTCACATTACTGAACTCATGTGACCTACTGCTTAAAATGGTCTCAGTGTCAAAGGTATATAAAATAGCTATTGCATCACAGAATGGTTGAGGTTTGAATGGAAAGTCATCTTCTCCAAACCACTCTGCTCAAGCGAACTCACCTAGAGCTCACTGCCTAGGACCATGTCCATATGGCTTCTGAATATCTCCAGGGACAGAGAGGCCACAACCTCCTAGGGCAACCTGTGCCAGTACTCAGTCACCCTCACAGTAAGAAGTGTTTTTCCTGAAGTTCAGAGAGAATATCCTGTGTTTCACTTTGTGTCTGTTGCCTCTTGTCCTGTCACTGGACAGCATGGAAAAGAGCCTGACTCCCTCTTTGTTACATGTCCCTTCAGGTATTTATAGACATTGATAATAACACCCCTGAGCCTTCTCCAGATGGAACAGTCACAGCTCTCTCAGCCTTTCCTCAATATGGATGCTCCAGTCCCTTCATCATCTTTGAGGCCCTTCACTGGACTCTCCCCAATGTGCCCATGTCTGTCTTGTATGAGGGAGCCCAGAACTGGACACAGTACTCCAGGTGTAGCCTCACCGGTGCTGGGTAGAGGAGAAGGACCACCTCCCTCAGTCCACCAGCAATACTTTGCCTAATGCAGCCCAGGATATTGGTAGCCTCCTCTGCTGCAAGCCTATGTTGCTGGCATACATTCAACTTTCCATCCACCAGGACCCCCAAGTCCTTTTCTGCCAAGCTGCTTTCCCACTGGGTGTCTCCCAGTATATACTGGTGAATGAGGTTGTTCCTCACCAGGTGTGGGACCCCGCACTTCCTTTTGCTGAACTTCATGAGGATTGTGTCAGACCATTTCTCCAGCTTGTCACGCTGGACGGCAGCACACCCCTCTGGCCTATCAGCCGCTCCTCCCAACTTTGTGTCACTGTCAAACTTGGCGAGTATGCTCTGCGCCATCGTGCAGATCACAAACAAAGATGTTAAATAGGACTGGACCCAGTAGGCAGCCCAGCTCCTCTCCTGCCACAGTACACTGCTAGTTACCAGCCTCCAAGTAGACTTTGCACTGCTCTTCATCCTCAGGGCCTGGCCTGGCCATTCAGCCAGTTTTCAGTCTACCTCACTGCTCATTCAGCCCCTACAGCAACAGCTTGAGGGGCTACGAGGCTCTTAGGGGAGACAGTGTCAGAGACCTTACTGAAGGCCTGGCAGACACTAGCCACTGCTCTCCCCTCATCTACCAGGCATGTCAGTTCATTGTAGATGTTCATCAAGTCAATCAAGCATGACTTCCCCTTGGTAAAGCTATACTGGCTACTTCCAAGGAGTATCTTGTGCTTCATATGCCTGGAAATGGGTTCCAGGATGAGCTGCTCCATTGCCTTCCCAGGGATGAAGGTAAGGCTGACTGGCCTGCAGTTTCCTGCTCCTCATTCCTGAAGACAGGAGTGACAGATGGGCAATGTATGTATATTGACACAGTATATTGTCAGCACATTAGATTGGTGAGTTCTCTCTTAAGATGCAATTACAATGGGGTAGCTGCTCTCTGCTGCTCTTAGACAGGACAATGTGCTAAAGATTCCTTTAAGCTCACAGGACAGAGTACCTATATGTGAAATAAGTGCAGTCTGGCGGAAGTGACAACAGCAAGTGACAACAATGCTAGTCTGCTTGTACAATCTTTTGGATAATAATGGCTTGCTGCTGGGCTTGTCAGTACTGTATATTTCATAAGCCATGTAAAGATGCTAGGGTATCTCATCTGAGAGATGCTTCAGTCCCTTGATCATCTCTGTGGCCCTTTATTGGATTCTCTCCAGTACACCCATATCATTCTTGTGCAGAGGAGCCCAGAGTGGGACACAGTACTCCAGGTGTGGCCTCACCAGTGCTGAGTAGAGAGGAACGATCACCTCCCTCAACTTGGTGGTAACACCAAAATAGCTTAGGAAAAATGATAGCCAGTTTACAAGGAAGGAAGTAAGGAGTCACCAGTGGGATTTCCACTGGGATATGTGCTGGAACATATCAGAAATAAAAGTTGACTACAAAAACCAGCAGAATACCTTTCCATACAATACTGAGAAGTCACAGTTCCCCAGTACAGGTATACCAGGATTAAAAAGCAACTAGACAAATTCATTAGAGAGTCCATCAAGAGCTGTAAGACGTGATAACACACACATATGCTCCAGGTAAGGAAGTCTTTGAGTGACTGGTTACTGGAAGAACAAACTTCGGCACAGCTTCACAGTATTCTGTACTATGGCAGCAAAAATGCCTTCTGCATTTTTGGTGCCAAACCTCTCTGGCCTATTTACAAACATGGTGGACAGTTCAGGGTCCAATAAATGCTTCTTTAAAAACAATTATTTTAAGGATAGATTTTAAGTGCAGATCACTTTGGCAATATAATTTATATATTGGCCTCAGAGACTTATTAGCACAATGGAAACAGACAGCAATAACAAAAGCCAAGACTAAGAAGCACTTAAAACTGGAGAAACTACAGTTGCTTCTCCAGTCTCATCCTGTTCTTAAAAACCTCCACTAAACCACCACCAAAATCCACTTCAATACAGGATAATAATTATACTAATTCTACCTTCCAGAGTGTTCCTACAAAATTTAAGACCATTCTTCCTTCCATCAGCTCCCTGTTCTAAGAATCTATAAGCATAAAATTAGAACAAAGTGGAAAAAATAACTAGGTAAGGTACAAAACCAAGTTCTGGAAGAGGTAAGAGAGGGAAAGAAAGGTTGTGAAAAAAAGAGGCACCACTCACACAGCATCACTGTTTACTATTTCTTCTTTAATTTTAGCATATTCCAGCTGACTCTCCCGATAAATCTTGAGAGAACTCTGTGGAGAGGGAAAGTACCGTTAAAATATGTCCTTACTGAGAGAGAAAAAAAAAAAAAAAAAAAAAAAAAAAAAAAA